>QEPC01015012.1:763211-778875 GCA_003113815.1 Sphenodon punctatus | reverse complement strand
GGAGGTGATGGTTGTGGGGAGGGATGGGGGGGTAGTAGCCCCCGTCATTGATGGGGTCCATCCTCCCCTGGTTTCGCAGGTCCAGAGTCTGGGGGTGCTCCTGGACCCGCAGCTTCGCCTGGATGCCCAGGTGGAGGCTGTGGTGAAGGGGACATTTCGCCAGTTACATCTGGTGCGTCGGCTCAGGTCGTATGTCTCGGACTCGGATCTGGCCACGATCATCCATGCTTTTATTACCTTGAGACTGGACTACTGTAACGCACTCTACGTGGGGCTACCCTTGGTGCCGGTTTGGAAGCTGCAGCTGGTGCGGAATGTGGCAGCCCGTCTCTTGACTGGGACGGGCCGACGTGAGCACATTACACCAGTGCTTCGCTCTCTGCACTGGCTGCCGATAGGTTTTCCAGGCCCAATTCAAGGTGTTGGTGTTAACCTTTAAAGCCCTAAATGGCTTGGGCCCCGCCTACCTGCGGGACTGCCTCACCCTCCGGACCTGGATCGGCCCCTGCGGTCGGCCAGGGGTAGCGTCCTTGGGGTCCCCCGGATTTCCCAGATGTCCACTGTGAGGAGGACATTCTCTGTAGCTGCACCGCGGCTGTGGAACTCCTGTTGGAGGTCTGCTTAATTACTGATCTCCCCTCTTTCTGCAGACACTGTAAGACCTGGCTGTTCCGCCAGGCCTTTCCCGAGGGAGGTGGGGTGGGTTAGGGCAGGGCGGGAAGGGATGGGTTTTAATTTATTGTTTTCATTGTTGTGAGCTGCCCCGAGATGCCTGAGGCAGGAGAGGGCGGCATATAAGTTTTAAAAATAAATAAATAATAATAATTAATAATACTTGGGAAGAGGACAGTCCAGATCATGGATCTGTGCCATTGAGCTGTCTCCCTACCCTTGTGTACATGCCCTCTGCTCCCTTACCCGGGATTCATTTTGTCAGCACTTGGGGCCAAAAAACCCAAAACCCTAGTTGTGGGCCATATTTGGCACCTGGGCCTGAGGTTTGCCAGCCCTGGTTACAGAGATTAGCACCTGCAGGGGGCTACTTGCTCCTAAGGGACTGTTTTTTCTCTTCCAAATGTTCTCTCATGGGATTGTTTTTGCTGTGGCTGTTAGTGTGTCCTAGGGGAGTAGAAAGGTGTTGGGATGGTCCTGCAGGCAGGCAAGTCACTCAGGATATAGTCATTCCCCACAAAGGTCAAAGCAAGGAGTCCATCTAGCCCAGTAGCCTGTCTCCGACAATGGCCAGCACTGAATGTGCCCAAGGAGGTACACAAAAACAGTGCATATAGTGAACCGTTCTGTGATGGTTGCTCCTAGCTTCGTACCTTCTCTAGCTTGGCTAATATCCAGTGAAGGACCCATATTGATTGGTTCTGTCTTTCCAGCCCAGTTATCTTATTGGCCTTTGCAACAGCCTGCAGCAATGAGTTCCACAGATTAATTATGCCTTGTGTAAAAAAGAACCTCCCTTTGTTTCTAACTCTTGTGCCAGATAGTTTCATTGGGTGTCTCCTTAGCATTGTCTCTCTGCCTCTGGGAGGCAGGGTCGCTGCATCTCCAAAGGTGTGGCCCTTTTTAGGTATAAGGTGGAGAAAGCAGCGTTTGCTCTTTCAATACACCATGTTCTTTGAGTAGCTGCCCAGCAGAGGGTGGTGTGAGCCAGCAGAACCTGTTCTGTCTTCCTATTGGGTGCTGGAGAATGTTGTTTTGAAACATCAGGGTCCAAAGTAGCTTCTGAACCAGATTCAATAATTTGGTTGCACAAACCCTGAAGATCTTGTGGGAGAGGAAAGTCTGGGATCCCAAAAGGTAGCGAAATGCTTGAAGATTGGGCCCTTGAAAACATCGGACGTTAAAGCTTTGGAATGTTCAACCCCTCCCCAGGGTGTTAAAAATCTCAAATGTTGGGGAGTCTCATACTTGAAATACTGGGGACTTTGTGATCCAAGTTGTACATGGTTCAGGGAACCATGGGGAAAAAAATCAGTTCCAAAATCTTTTAAATACAAATACTTTCAGCTCCTCCTGGCCACAGTGGCAGTGATCCGCACACCACTTACGCCAGAGTAGTTCCCTTGGAGTCATGTGGGCTTCAACAGGATTACTCTGGAGTAAGTGGTTTGTGGATCACAGCTGGAGTGGCAGGCATTCATGCCCACAGTCACGTGTCTCTTCTGGTGCCATTTACAGCAGGCTTGCATGGGTGCTTGTTTGCTTGGTGAGACGCACCCACATGGCTTACTGCATAGGGGTTTGTGCTGCAGCTGCAGTAGCTGTCTCAGGCTCCGCGGTGGCCAGGAGCCAAGCTTCTGAAGGCTGTGTGGCTCATCAAGAGACGGCTGCCAGCGACGATCCCAGGTCTTTGTGATGCCAAACGAGTGGTGCGCATGGATGAGTCAGGGAGCTGTTGATCCGGCTCTGGCTTTTTAAGCTTTTCTGCTGCTATGGGGTGAAAGCCATGCCACCTTGGGCTGTGCTAAGGGGCATGTGCTGCCCATGTCACATGAGCCATGACTGAAGCAAACGTGCATGGCATAGAGGGAGTGAGCATGGCTGCCCAACCAGTGGCAGGGAGGCTGGCTTTACCCAGGGGCCGGAAACACTGTGGGGTGCGTAGGATGAAAAGGTGCATTCCTTTCACAAGCAATAGCCCTCTGCCACCCCACATGATACATTTCCATAGGAGAGGGTGTCTTTCCCTCCCTCCCTTCCTGCTGGGAAGGGTGTTAAGTACCTGGCACTGACACCAAGCTGTTTGCACAAACAGCCTGTCCTCCCTGGGAGCAGAATGAGGAAACTGAGGCAGGGAGAGGTGAAGCATAGAATCTAGAACCCAGGGCTGGGCTGTCATCTTCCCCTGCTCTAACCAGTGCAACCCAACTCCCTTCCCACAGCTGAAAAGTGAACCCAGGAGTCCTGGCACCCACTACCCCCACACCAAACTCTAGCCCACTAGATTCTATTCTCCTTCCAGAGGTGGTGATAGAACCCAGGGGTGGGCTGTGGCTCAGGTGGTAGAGCACATGCTTTGTATGTATAAGGTCCCAATCCCCGGCATCCCTGATTCAGGATCGTTGGTAGCCTGTCTGGGTGAGGCCTCTGCTGGGGATCCTGGAGGGTCTCTGGTAGCACACCTGGGTGAGGCCTCTGTTGGAAACCCTGGAGAGCTGGATTTTGAAATCCTGCTGCTATGTCAGGTTGTGACAATACTAGGCTGAGATGGACCATTGGTCTGACTGTTAGACAGCTCCTATGTCCTTAACCCAGGACCCTTGGCTCCCAGCCCCTCAGCTCTAATCCACTAGATACCCTGCAGTCATAACACTGGTATAGGTAAAGTTACCAGTTGTCCTTTATTTCTCAGACTGTCAGCTCTGTAGAACTGACACCCCCATTCCCATCTCCATAGACTAGACAGGGACTCCTGGGTTACAGCTTGGGGGGTGGGGGGGAGGAATGGGAGTCAGGATTCCCGTGTTCTCTGGGAGGGACGTGGGAACTAGTGCATAAGAGCAGGGGTGGTCTCGGGGGTAAGACTCCTGGGTTCTGTCCCCAACTCTGCCACTGATTCACTGTGTGCCTCTTCCCCTCCATTTCCCCACCTGTAAAATGGGTGTAGGAGTCCTGCCCTCTGAGATCTTTGGTGGAAAGCATTATGTAGGAAGTACAGTGATGGTTTTTCCTTCTCTAGAAGCAAACTTCCCAGATCTGAGCAGGCAAGAATTTTTTCCTGCTCCCTGGGGAGAAAATGGGTTAAAATCTCTGAATTGGCGTATTTTTCCTCTCAGAGCAGCGGGTGATTTGTCACTCCCACACATAGGCTGTTTGCAGCCGCGTCTCCAAGGTTTCGCACTCGGCACCCGGTGCGCCAAGCTGCCACACACAGAATGGAAATGTGCTTTTTGAAAGGAAAATTAAAAGCAAGGGGGGGGGGGGGAGTTCTCGTTTAGAGAGGCAAAAACTGAACAGTCTGAAAAGCACAAGGCCTTGCAAATCAAGCAAATCTGTGGGGTGAGGGTGGAGATGGGGGTTTCCCTCTACTGCTATGATAAGAGATGGGGGGGAATATGACTAAGGGGGGTAGCCAGATCAAACTTTAAAAAAAGATAAATAAGGGATACTGGGGTGGGTGTGGGTGGGTTTGTGTGCGTGTCTCAGAAGGTATTGTATGGGGTGGGAGTGGAGGTTGTTTGTGGGACTCTATGGAGCAGAGGGAGGGGTCTATTCTGTGGTGTTCTAGGGAGGGAGTGTCCTAAGGGGGTCTAGAGAGCTGACATGTTCCAGCCCTGCCTTGGCCTGTGCTTTGACTGTTGGGTGTCAGGACTCCTCTGGGTTCTTCTCTGCATCACCTTGTGACCTTGGGCGAGTTGCTTCCCTTGCTCTGGACCTAGTTCTCCCCTGCGCTGGGCCTGTCTGGTGAGAGCCAAGCCTCTGGTCACGAAAGTGTCCTCAGGCCTTGGCAGACTGTTCACTTTGCCTGGACTGACAGGAGTGCTGTGCAATCATAGCCATGGTGCCAGCTGCATGATATCCCCCATCCACTGGCAGCCCCTCATTGCTGAGGTTCCCTTTCAGTGCAGCCATGCTGAAGATTGCCCCACCCATTTCCTAGGTAAAGGGCATCTCCATGTGTCCCTGCAGCTCTTTATCCATGGGGCTGATTTATTTAGGCCTGAGGTGGTGGGAGCAGGGGAGTAAAAAAAAAGAAATAAAGAGCAATTCCCCATGTCTGGGCATTGTGGATCCATGCCCCTCCAAGCACGCCCTCCCTTTCCCATCTTGCAGGCGCTGGCTTCCACCCCAGTTGCATTTGGGAGTTCTTCCCAGCCTCCTTTGCACCATCTGCACTGCAACATGGGCTTGGGTCCCAGTGGCTTCCATCTGTGGGTGCATCTGGGGGGGAGCTGTGCAGTGGAGCCATTACCAACAGAAGAGTTGGGAAGGCATTGCTGCTCCACATGGAGTTTGAGAATTTGTAAGGGCAGCAATGTGCCCTTTCTCTGTGCAGAGAGGCAGCCATAAGCAAAGGAGCTAGACTACAGCGCCCCAGACAAGATACACCCTGGGGGCAGCGTGAGCCAACCTTCCTCTCTTGGGTACAAAGCAACCCCTAGCAGCAGAGGGGAGGGAGGAGGAACCAGAGGAGCCTTCACCCTTGTGCCAACCACAGATGCAGCTGAGGCTGAGCTAACACAGAATGCTCCTTTCTGGAGCAATGCAGTTTAGGATATCATCCCAGGGGGCAACATGGCTTGTTGGTGGGCAAGACTAAGAGAACAGCTGCAGTGCTTGCTCCTGGGGGTTGCCTCCTGCCAGGGCAGTGTTCCTGGGCTGCTCTTTGCAGGACGAGACTGTTTTGGGTCAGCATTCTTTATTTCAACTGGGGGTTGGTCTTTATGAAACCTAGTGTCTGGGTTACTGTGGTCACTGCCACCCCCATAGCAAGCTGTCTCCTGTTGGGGAGTAGGCTGCTATACAGCAGCTTTCCACAGGCACCATTTTCTGTGGAACTGGTGGCCGTTGATGTGGGGGTAGGGGGCCGTAGAGGCCATTGCCATTGCTCTTGGAGGCCCCTATTTTCAGGGGCCGTGCACCAGCATGAGGACTGTAACACAGGTTTTGTGCTGAAGTCCCAACTTGGCTGGTCCTGGAGGGAGCCTCTTTCAGTTGCAGATTCCACGTTTGTTCTTGGAGCCCATTCTCATTCTCTGTGCAGAAAACTCCCAGTTCCTTCCCAGCACTGGCAGAGTGGCCTAGTATCTATACAGCTATCCCCCCTCAGCAAACCTGCTCCCCAGGCTCTCACCTGCCCAGCCATCTCTCGCACCCTGTCCCATCTGGCTTTCCCAGGGCATCTGGCTGTGGAGGCCCAGCAGGAACAATGGGTAGATTGTACTGTGGCTCAGTGGGAGGCCTTCTCTGCACTGCCTGGATCCCTCCCTGCCCTCTGGGGATGGCTGGAGTCAGCCTTGATGCCTTGTTTAGTCAAGTCACACCAGACCAGCTGGAGAGGGGATGGGCAAGGTGGGGCCCACAAGCTGCACTGAGGGGCTCCTGCTTTGGCAGGATACTGGGAAGGAACTGGCAATCCCTATGATGGGGTGGGGGAGGACCCATCCCCCTGCTTACTAGTGCCCCCTATGGTGGGGTTGGAATCATCAGGGCTGGCCTTAGGATGTGCAGGGCCCAAGGTGGAGATAACATGCGAAGGCCTAGTGGCCCCTGCCCGCTTCCCCTTGCGGGCAACCTCTGCGGTGTCCTGTTTGGGGCCCCACTGGGGGAGTGGAGCCCTCACAACCTGTCCTGCTGAAAATAGAGGCCACTGTGGGGCCCTCAGAAAGGCCGGGGCCTGGGGCAGACACCCTAGGTTGCCCAAAGGCTGACGCTGGGGCTGACAATCATGGAGCTGAAACAGAAGAGGGATTAATAATCTTTACCTCTGTGAGGTGGGTGCTCAGGTCTCAGTGAGGGATGAACAGAGTTTTAATGACGTTTGGGGCAAGTAGTTCAATCTGGCATCAGAGGGAGCCCACATTTTGCTCTGGGCAGACCGCCCCCCCCCTTCCACCAAAGGCTAAGGGAGTTCATTATGGAAGCCTTGTATGCTTTCCTCAGTCCCAGAGACAGGCCACTGGGGTGCTGGGTCCCTGTGTGGGGAATAGAAATGGGGACAGCAGGCAGGGAAGACCTAGGGGACTGTGGAAAAGGGGCTAGGAGGTGAGAATAAGAGGGGAGAAGAGGGCATGGGGAGCAGAGGTGAGAGGTGGAAAGAAGAGGGACAAGGGGATTTTGGAAGAGGCTTCTGCCCAAGGTGGGCCTGCCCTTGTGTCTTCCCCCTGTGGGCCAGGGGCAGGTGCACCTTGCTTCCGCTAATACCACAGACGGCTTGGGCCTGCTTCCCTAGGCATTGTTCCTGCATCACCTCCCCTTCCCTCTGGAGATTCAGGGGGGAGGGGCTCCGCTCCTTTACTCTCCTCTGCCGTTGCCATCCTAAATTCTACGTGCGGAGACCAGGTTGCTAAGCAACCAGCTTAACAGGGCAACATGCATAAAGGATCCAGGAGCTGATGAGCTGCTTCCCTGGCCCCCTTGCCAGCCTCCGAGACTCCAGATCAAAGCCCCACATAGCTCTGCAGCCAGGCCTGACGGCTGGAGTCAAGGGCCAAGTAGAAAATTTGGTCACCTGTCGTTTGGGAGCTGCCCCTTCTTACAGGCCCTGCTTCTTTGAGTGATGGTGGACAGGCTCGGCCTGTAGGATTTCACTTCCCCCAATGCAGGGTGTGCCTGACCCATGGAATTCACCTCCACAGGGTCCAGCTGGCTGTCAGGCTGGGCTTCAAATGGCAACTAATATGCTTTGGGATTGGTTGCCACATCTCTCCTCTAAAGTTATGAAGCGCTGAGGCTAGCAAAGGCCAGAAGGAGGGGAGGGGCTTGGCCCAGATTTGGGAAGTTGCCCTATTTTTTCCAGACACCTATACTTCCAGCAGCATAGCCATGCTGTTCCATTAGCACCCCGTAGCACAGCCATGCTGGTATCCTCTAGAAGAGCTACAACATCCCCCCAGAAGTTCCCAATTTAGCCACACTATCCCCCCCACCCCTGGCACCTGCTGACACACACACTGGCAGCTCTTAGCACAGACATGCAGCCCCCCTAGCATAGCCCCACCGGCACCCCCTAGAACTGCCCCACCGGCACCCCCTAGCATAGCTACATCAGCACCCTTTAGAATAGCCATGCTACCCGACTGACACCCCCCAGCACAGTCACATCAGCACCCCCCAGCACAGCCACGCTGTCCTCCTGGCACTCCCTAGCACAGCCATGCCCCCCTGCATCCTCTTGCATAGCTGCATCAGCACCCCCATAGCCCAGCCACACTGCTCCCCCTGCCCCAGCACTCCAGCACAGCCACCGACAAACACAGGCCTGGGCACAAACACACTGGCCCCATGGTGCCCTCTTCCTGCTTTCTCTTTGGTTACTCCCAGGCTCCTCTCCACCTTTAACCATCTTTCTCCAACCCCCCTCCACCCACTCAGGCATCTCTCCTCTTCTGCCTGCCATTTTAAAAGCATAGAACCACCAGATTGAATTTGAAAGGGGGCAGGGCGGGGGAGAGATAAAAACAAAATTGGTGAGGGGTGGATCTATGGGTTCCCCCTTTAAAAGGAAATTGCATTCAGGGTCTGGAGCAGACTGGATAACCTGGTGTCTTCAAAACCACAATACTGTCTTTAAAAGTCAAGTGAGATGGTTGCACTCAGGGCCGGCCCTACCACAGGGTGACCTCGGGCGGCTGCCCCAGGCCCCACTCTTTCTGAGGGCCCCACAGTGGCCTTTATTTTCACCAGGATGGGTTGTGGGGGCACCACTTCCTCTCAGTGGGGCCCCAAACATAACCATCTCCAGGGCACCACAGAGGTTGCCCCAAGGGGGAGGGGCCACCAGGGTCCCTGCATTTTATTTTCACCCTGGGCCCCATAAATCCTAAGGCTGGCCCTGGTTGCACGTCACTCCTGAGAGAGGTGATTTCTGTGTTAACAGCTGCTGTGTTACACCCCAGAGGTGGCTGCATTGCGGCACCAAGATAGGCAAGTTCTGTAAAAACAGTTGTCATGTCACACCTGAGAGGTAACTGGATTGCCGAGACTCTTATAACAGCTGCTCCTGCCCAGAGGTGGATGCATTTTAGTCGGTGACTCCTGTCCTAACTGCTGCCATGCTGCATCTCAGAAGTTAATGTCTTTCAACCCTCAAGGCATGTACACATGACAGTCATACAGCTAGCGAGCACTGGCGCACCGGGACCCTGCGTTACAGATTGCAGCTCAGCTGTTCTGGGGAAGGTCACCTACTGCCAGACGCCTACAAGGCAACACTGCAGCATGGAGAGTGCGAGAGAGGGGGGAGTGTTAACTGTGAATTCCCCAAAGCTCAGGTTGCTTCCTTGCAATTGCAGGATTTGGAAGGTTTCTTACTTTATCTTGGTGTCTTTGCCTCTGAATGGGTAGTCTGAGCCATGCTCTGGCTGGACGCTGGGCACGGTCAGGCCAGGCCACGCAACAAGGCACCTGGCCATGCCTTGGGCAGCCCCTATGCTTGCACCCCCACAACAAGCTAAAAGTCGGTCTCACCCCACAGCAGTGTGTCACTGTGTCCATTTTGCAGAAGGGTAAAATGAGGCAAGTGGACTGGGGAGAGATGCCCAAGAGATTCCATTATATAGTGAGAGAACCCAAGAGTTCTAGTTCCTAGTTCCCACTGCATCCCAGTCCTCTCCCACTTAGGAATAGAACTCAGGAGTCATGCCTCCCAATTCTCCCCCAACACCCTCCCCCAGACTATAACCCACTAGACCCCACTCCCCTCCCAGAGAACTCAGGAGTCCTTGTTCCTGGACTCCCTGCCCGCAAGTGAAGAGAACCTGGAGGCAAGGGATGGGGGTTGGGTGCTCTTGGGGGCTGAAAGGCAGGGCTGAGGGGTGCTCTGGCCCACACGAAATCCCCATTTGTGCCCCTGCTGCTTCCACACACCGAGCACCCCCTTCTCCTTGATCCACAAGTTGATGCTGAAGCCAGCGGCTCCACAGCAGGACTGGCCCAGATTGGCTGCTCTGTGGTGGTGGACCCGTTAGTGCTTGCATCTTATCCATGATCTTTGATGAGGGGTCAGGAGAGGAGGAAGCCAAGCTCTGGGGGCTCATGGGTCATCCAGTATTTATTCTCTGTCCCTCCATCCCACTGCCAATTGGATGCCTTTCTTTGAGAATGGTCCTCACTGGAATGGAGCAGGAGCAGGAGCAGAAGCAGAAGGCGGGGGGGGGGCGGGGGAAGGAGGTTTAACCAGAACATGGGCCAGCATGCCTGGAGTGGGGACTTTGGATCCATGCCCTTGGCCCTCTCCTACCACAAGTGGCTCAGTACAATTTCCCCTGAACAACTAGAGGCAGGAATAGGGTTGCCATATTTGCAAATATTTAGAGGACACTTATGAGAAATACAGGTTGCAGGGCTGCATTGGTCCTGTAGCCTGTATTTCTCATAAGTGTCCTCTAAACTGTGCATATATGATAACTCTAGGCAGTAATAAAACCCAAGAGTGCTCTCCCAGCCTCTCTGCTCTCACTCACTAGGCCCCACACGCTTCCCAGAGAACCCAGGAGTCCTGACTCCCAGCACTGCAACTCTCACCCCCGAGTTCCCACTCCTCCCCCAGAGAACCCAGGAGTCCTGGCTCACAGCACTGTGGCTCTTGCCCACCAGACCCCACCTCCTCCCAGAGAACCAAGAAGTTCTGGTTTCCAATCCTCCACTAGTGGCTCTGGGCCATGTCCCAGTACAACGTGGCTGGTGTGTCACGCTGGCCCTGGCAGTTCTCCTGCCCATCTACATGACTGCCAAGCCCATGTACGTTTCATGAGCCTCCCCTGCCACAGACAGGCTAAGGGTGGCCTTAAAATAACACCTGACTGCACCCTCCACCCACCTACACCAATCAATCAATCAATCAATTTTATTGATGGGCGCTAGCTTTCGCCATGGCCCCGAAAATAAAATAAGCAAATACATTAATAACCCACCTACACCAAAAACTGCCCCTCCCTGATCCCCCTCCAGGGAATCCCAGAACTGCAACCAAGTATGGGGCTGCATGAAATTTGTGCCCTGATGTGGGAACCTGTAGTGCTCTGTGCCCGAGAATGGTGCTGGCACTGAGCAGGGACCGCACATCAGCCTCCCATGCCAGAGTCACTTCAATTAAAATGTAGGTGGGAAACACACCTTCCCACCCCACTACACTCTGCCCCTAAACTCCCTGGTGCAAATTCTCTGCCTCCAAACCGATGACATCCCGAGCCCAGTAACACCGTTTCCCCCTCCCCTGGCATTTCCAGACCAGCCATAATATGCTCCTAAGCCCTGTAGCAGCCCCAGCCCAGCCATACTGCCCTACCCCAACCCCAATCCAGCTGAAACCCTCTAGCCCAGCCACACTGCCCCCAATGCAGCTGAAATCCTGTAGCACAGCCACACTGCCCCCCAAATCCAGCGGAAAACCTACAACACAGCCACACTGCCCCCAATCCAGCTGAACTCCTATAGCCCAGCCACACTAAACCCCACACCAGATGAAACACTCTAGCACAGCCACACTGCCCCCCAAATTCAGCTGAAATGCTCTAGCCCAGCCAAACTGCCCCCCAAATCCAGTTGCTACCCTCTAGCACATCCACAGTACTCCCAAATCCAGCTGAAACCTTCTTGCACAGCCGCACTGCTCCCCAAGTCCAACTGAAACCCTGTAAGAACATAAGAACATAAGAAGTGCCATACTGAGTCAGACCAATGGTCTATCAAGCCCAGCATCCTGTCCTCTGACAGTGGCCAATTTCGATCTCATGGGAGAAGAACTATCAGTCACAATGGACAATCCATTCCCCGTTGTTTACTCCCAGCTCCAGACAGCAAGCAGTTCATCCCGTAAGCGACTTGGTTAATAGCCATTCATGGACCTACTCTCCAAGAACTTACCCAGCTATACTACTGGCCTTGACAACGTCCTCTGGCAACAAATTCCATAAGTTACTTATGCGTTGAGTGAAAAAGTACTTCCTTTTATTTATTTTAAATCCGCTGGCAGCTAGTTTCATGGAGTGTCCTGTAGTTCTAGTACTATTTGAGAGGGTAAATAACCGTTCCCTATCTACTCGTTCCACACCACTCCAGAATTTATAAACCTCTATCATGTCCCCTCTCAGTCTTCTCTAAGCTGAAGAGACCCAGCTTGTCAAGCCTCTCTTTGTAGGTAGCTGTTCCTTACCCTTTATAATTCTCGTTGCCCTTCTCTGTACCTTTTCTAGTTCAGCTAAGTCTTTTTTGAGATGGGGTGACCAGAACTGCACACAATATTCCAGGTGCAGTTGCACCATTGATTTGTATAGAGGCATTATGACATCCTCAGTTTTATTCTCTATCCCTTTGCGAATAACTCCTAACATTCTGTTTACTTTTTTGACTGCTGCTGCAAACTGGACTGAGGATTTCAGTGTATTGTCCACAATCACTCCCAGATCATTTTCCTGAGTGGTAACTCCTAGCTTAGTACCCAGCATTGTGTACATGTAGTTTGGATTATTTTTCCCTACGTGCATCACTTTACACTTCTCCACATTAAATCTCACCTGCCATGTAGATGCCCAGACACCCAGTCTCATAAGATCCTGTTGCAGTTCCTCACAGTCTGCTCGTGTTTTAACTACCTTGAATAACTTGGTGTCGTCTGCAAATCTGATCACCTCACTCTTAACGCACAACCACACTGCCCCCCAATCCATCGGAAACCCTCTAATCCAGACACACTGCCCCCAAATCCAGCTGAAACCATCTATTACAGCCACACTGCCCCCCAAATCTAGTTGAAACAGTCTAGCCCAGCCACACTGCCCCCAATCTATCTGAAACCCTGTAGCACAGCCACACTGCCCCCCAATCCAGCTGAAACCCTGTAGCACAGCCACACTGCCCCCCAATCCAGCTGAAACCCTGTAGCACAGCCAGACTCCACACTTTCTGACCAGACACAACAACCCTCTCAAGAGCCCTGGGATCCCTAGCACAACCACACTGTCATGCCATACCCAGAGCTGACCTTCGACTTTTTGCAGAGCTCAGGGGAAAGGTGAAAATAAAATGTGCCATCCTCAGCAGGGCCCAAGAGGTGGTGATGTTTGAGTTTCTGCTGAGAGGGGCCTGGACCCTGCTCTGGTGAAAACAGGGACTATAGTGGGGGGCTCTGGAAGTGGAGAAAGTTGCCCTGGGTCTATCTGTGGTAAGACCAGCCCTGGCCATGCCATGCCATCCCTCCATCTATTCCAGATTCATAAAGGTAACTGAGTGTCTCTTGTTTTAAAGCAAACATCCCTTCTTTCAGGACACTCCAGCCTCGTAAAACAGATCCTGTGGCCCCAGAGCCTCCCTTATTATTTATTATTGTGATCTGGGTGTCCTATGCTCCCCCCTACTCCAACACCACAAGTTCTAGCTGTTGCCACTGGCAACAGGGAAAGCAGTAAGCGGGTTACACTGCAAGGAGGGAGATTAACAACATAAGACGTGCCAGACTGGGTCAGACCAGTGGTCCATCAAGCTCAGCATCTTGTCTCTGACAGTGGCCAATCTTGGTCGCTTGGGAGAATTGCCCAAGTCTGAGGAGATTAAATATTAGGAAAAGCTTCCTGACAGAGCAGTCAGACACAGGAATGTGCTGCCCAGGGAGGCTGTGAGGTTTCCATCACTGGAGATGTTCAAGAACCAACTGGAGAAGCATTTGTCTGGGATGCTGGAGGTACAGGGCAACCTGCCTTGGAGCAGAGGGTTAGACTAGATGATGCTTGAGTCCCATTCCAGTCCTGTGATCCTATGTAGGGTTGTCTGATCCCCTTTCCTACCCAAACAGCATAGCTCCCAAGATTTCCAGCAGCCAAAAAGTAACAAAGGCAACAAGCTTCACCCCTCAGCAAATAAGCCTTGCTCCCTCACACACATACAAGCACACGCACACAGCTCCCAACGTTCTTTCAAGTGCATAAAGAGAGGAAGAGAAGTTCTCCTATTTATCATCTGTCATTGTTTCTTGTCATTCTGTCATCTCCCCATTGCCCTCTCAAGTGCTTTTCCTGAGAGGCAGCCAGGAAAGAGGAGTCTGAGGCATGATAGCCCGTCTTTTTGTCCCTGACTCCGGAAGAGGGGAAATTGACCCCAGAAAGGGGTCAGTGGAACTCAGCATCCAAAAAGGGATTGTCTCTCCTAAGTTGGGGTGGTTAGGAGGTATAATAAAACACTTCTCTCTGCTCAAAGGAGACAGTACCCCTGCTAACCAGCCCAAGACAGAGTGCCCCTGCTGAGCATCCATGGCATGCCAGTCTGGCTCCCTCTGCCCCACCTCAGCTGGCTGGGACTCAGTGTCTGCTGCTGCCACCCACACCCCTGAGCAGGCCCAGACAGCTCCCTTCCAGCCACACCTCCTCTGGCGGGCAGCCACAACCAGCAGAGTGAGGCGGGCAGCAACGTGTCACCATGGGGCGGGGCATGGTGGGACAGGAATGTCAGGGTGGGTGAGCCACAGGCCTACAAGCCACAACAGGCCATGTGGGTGATGAGGAGGGCCGGGCTGGGCCAGGCAATGATGGCAGGGAGCCAAGAGCAGACTCAGATGGAAGGGAGGCTGAGGATACAAAGGAAAGGCTGCTCTAGAGGAGAAATGGGAACATCCCCCAGCCCAGCATTATGAGATGGTTCGGGAAGGGGGGGCGGAGTTTGGGATGGCTGGAGGGAGGCATATGTATAGGGATGATGGATGGATGTGTATAGGGGAGGAGAGGTATATGTATAGGAATGGGTGGGTGGGTAGACGTGCTTAGGGACGGATGGATGGGTGGTAGGGTGTGTGGATAGGGATGGATGAGTGGATGTGTTTAGGGAAGGATGGATGGATGAAGGGTGTTATAGTGGTGGAGGAATATGCAGGATGGGTGGCTGTGTGTAGGAAAGGAGGGGCTGTGTATGGAAATGGTGGATGGATGGATGGATGGGATGAAAATGTGTATGTGTAGGGGGGGTGTTTATGAAGATGGATTGATGGTACAGGGAATAAGGGAGGTATGTATGGAAGGATGCTTATAGGAGTAGATGGAGGGAGGGATTGTATAGGGATGGGCGGATGTGTATAGGGATGGTTTAAATTGATTAGACACACCAGAACAGCATAATTAGTGCCCTCTCCTTCCTGGTCCTCTGAATTCCCCAACCCAGACTGACCCCCGGCCCCTTCCCACGTCAGCCCCAGCCAGTATCATGCAACCGCCTTTTTCCATGAGGGCCCCTGTCAGGGTCCAGGCCTCTAAAGTCCCATGGCTATAGACACACTCTGTGCTATTGGCTGAAGGTCATATAGATGAGTCCTTGAGCAAATCTTATTCATGGGAGACTCTCTTCTGCTTTCCTCCTTGGTCTGAACTGTAACCTCTCCAGGGGCAATGTTGTCCGTTTGTTAATGCCCTGCCCCGTGTGTGTGTAAGAGGGGGGATAGACATTGCACAACTAACCTGTGGAACTTGCTGCCACGGGATGGTGTGAAGACCAATAGGGAAACTGGGTTGAGAAGACAATTAGAGGAGCTCATGGATGATCAGGGGCCCATCCATGGCATTTAGCCAAGATGCTCAAGGAATGGATGGAACTTAACCCTCTGGCTGCCAGGAGACAGGTGAGTGACAGGGGATGAATAATTCCATCATCATTGCCCTGTTTCTTGTGCTCTTGCCTGTGAGCATTCCACACTGGCTGCTGCTGCGCCCAGGACCCTGGGCTAGATGGGCCATCAGTCTGACCTCCCTGGCAGGGACTCTCCTCTGATGTTCCGCCCAGGGGACATTTCAAAGGGGACGCTGTGTAACACGGCTGCATGTAGTGCCAAGCTGGGTGTGTGTGTCTCTGCCTGTATGTGCATGTGCCTGCTTGCTGCAGAGCCACAGCAAGGCTTGCTTTGCACAGATTGAAATGTCAGGGAAAGAAACAATTGGAGAGGCGGCTTGGCTGGAACATTCCTAGGCAGCCTGACAGAGCATCTGGCGCTAATGCATCTCTATCTCTCTCTCTC
>QEPC01015012.1:705897-760430 GCA_003113815.1 Sphenodon punctatus | reverse complement strand
GCACACGCACCTGAGACTTCGCATCCGCCTGAACGTTTGTTTGTCTTCTCCCCTCTCTCTCCCCCTGTCCCCTCTCCCTGTCTCCCCCTCGTCTTTTAGATTGTAAGCCACAGGCAGGGACCGCGTCTATTTCTATGTTCTGTACAGTGCCAGGCACATGACCGGCGCTATATAAATGTTTATAATAATAATAATAATAAAGGTTAAACGACAGGAAAAACTTCCCAACTGTTAGAACAGTCCAGCAGTGGGAGCAAGCTGCCTAGAGAGGTTGTGGTGTGGAATCTCCTTCCCTGGACATTTCCAAGAAATGGCTGTGCAGGCACCTGTTTGGGATACTTCAGATACAGCTATCCTGCCTCTGGGCACGGGGCTGGACTAGATAACCTATTGGGTCCCTTTCAACTCTTCAGTTCTAGGATTCTGTGAATGTCAGTCCTCATCTCTCACCAGATCCCTGAGGGAGATGGCTGCTCTGAGCCCTTTGTGTCTCAGTTTCCCCATCAGGGGCAGGACACCTCTTGCCCGTGGCCTTTGAGAATCATCAGCTGGAAGGATAGAACCACCTGTTCATGGTCCTGCCCTGCGACCTGGGCTCAGCTCCAGCGGTCCTCCCCATGCATTAAGGCAGCAGCTCCCAAACCTTTACTTGCACGACCCAATTTTAAGACTCAGATGTAATCCCCTGACCCCAGAGATAAACCAGGCGTACCCAGCATCAATCAGGATGTTGACTGACTTGACGCCCATCTGCAGAGAGCAAGACTTCCAACTCACAGCCTAGGAAGTCCTGAGTTAAGTCCTGCTTGGCAGTTATTCAGTTGCACACTGCAGTGCTGCCGTTTGCTTGGCATGACTGGAGAGTGAGGCATCAGTCAGGGCCCTGTGTATCACTCCGCTGCTGCCCATCGTGCCACTCTCCTCCCTGGGTGCGTGATGACAGCTCATCCTGACACTGCCAGAGATTAAGAATTCATTCTGGATGCATTTTATAACATGTTTCCCCTGCATTATTAAAGCCACAACCAGACTCATCAGTTTGGAGGACATCGTTGCGGGCATGGAGCCAGATAAACTTAACTTTGGGGGATTCCTTTTCCTTCTAGATTTCCCACTTTGTGGATATTTTGGCCCCATTCAGCCAAGCACCAGACCTCACGCTGTATTTGCACATGACGTGGAGAGTATCCTGGAGCACTGGGATCACTTACTACAGAGGCGTCACATGGGACCATAGCTCTGGGGGTGGGGGATACATATTCCCTCAACATTCAGTTTGGGGGCGGGACAGTAATGGAGCTGTCTCTCCTCAACGCTTTGGCACTGGTGACTAGATTCCACCCTGCCCTTGCTCAACACAGCAGCCACCACGGTGAGAGAGGGTTTACCTGTAGTAGTGGTGGGTGTGGCTCTCTGCAGGGCGGTGCTTCCAGGAGGCATGGCTTCAGTAAGGCTTCATAGGCAGAGCGTTGAAGGTGTGCATCTCCCTTGTGCAGTGCCCAATCCAGGGAAGTTGAGGCCCTGTGGAGAAATGGTGTGTGGGCCCCTTTCTAATATACAAATGTTGGATGGAAACACACGGGTTCACCCACTAGGAAAATGTGACAGTAATTCATGTTTGGTGTTGAGTCAAAGAGAACATCCCTTTTAGGGGCTAGGGCTCTCAGCATTACAACACATAACTCATCTGACCCAGGTCCTGCAGTCTTGATGCTTACCCCAGTGCCTGGACGCTGTGAGAGACTGAATATGGGTGAGTCGGATGAAGCTGAATCTAGACAAGACTGAGGTGATGGTGGCTGGCTGGAGTGTGACCTGGGGGACACCTGTTATTGATAAGGTCCATTAATGGGGTCCATGACCATTGCTGTGCCTGGATAATCAGGCTGTGGTGGTGGGAGCACTTTTCACCAACTCCACCTGGTGAGAAGGCTGCAACCCTTTTTATCAGATTAAGAGCTGGGTGCTGTCACCCATGCCTTCGTAACCTCGAGGCTAGACTACTGAAATGCACTCTACATGGGGCTGCCCTTGAGGAGTGTTCAGAAGCTGCAGCTGGTGCAGAACATGGTGGCCCATCTTCTGTTGGGGGTGTGTGTGTTTGCCGGGAGCACATTACACCGGTGCATGATACAAGGTACTGGTTTTGACCTATAAAGCACTAAATAACCGACCTGGGACCCAAATATCTGGAAAACCACCTTGTCCTTCATGTCCCGTTGTGACCTCTGAAGTCAGCTGGAAGCGTCCTCTTGCAGGTACCATTTACCCTCCAAGTTTGCACAAGGGCACACGAAGAGTTTTCGGTGGAAGCCCTACAATTATGGAACTCCCTTCCCTTGGAGATGAGCCTGCTTATCTTCTAGAAGCAACGTAAGACCTTTTCCTTTGGCCGGGTATTTGGCAGGCAGGGGATATGGTTGAGTAGAGGGGCTTATAAGGTTGGGTGGGAACTTAAAGGGGGCCTTTATATGCTTTTACATGTTTTTATATGTTGTAAGCTGCCCAGAGCCTTAGGGTGGGGTATAAATTCAAATAAATAAATAATTAAATAAATAAGTCTGTTATTTCTACTTTATTCCTGGTCCCATCCATGTGTTGTGGAGGACACCTCCTGAACTGCCACAGGTCCTCCATAGGCAGGGCTCCTTGTATGTGAGGCTCTGGGGGGCTGTATTTTACATCAATGGTTCTCACTCTCATGTTGTCATTTCATGGATCATCCCCAACACATGTGGCCCCCTGTGGTTGTACAGTCTGATTTGCCTGGAGCCAGTCCTATTCCCCAGATTTTGGATAAGTTACTCTCCGTTGCCCACAGGGAGCATTTGGTGAGAACATGGCTAAGTGCGCAGTGCTTGGACCAGAAGGTAAGGAGAGACCCCAGTTCAAATCTAGCCTTAGCCAAAAACTCACTGGGTGACCTTGAGTGAGTCACATTATTCTCTCAGTCTAGTCTACCTCACAGGGCTATTGTGAAGATTAAAAAGTTGTTAATTAGTTCTTTGTGAAGCGCTCCATGTGCCATGGCAGGGGGGCGCTAGCTATATAAAAATAAAGATTATTATTATTATTATTACCCCCAGGGCAAGCGGCACTTCCTGAGGGGTGTCCCCACTCCCAGAAATGCCCATGTTCGAACACCCATGGGTAGATTGGGGTGGGGTACTCCTGGATATTCTCTGTGCCCTCGTAGCTATATTAGTCTATCTGCTTTGCAGCAGGGGGTTGGGCTAGACTTGAGGCAAGGATGTAGCTACTATAGTTGGGACAGTGGCAAGGTGCACAAGCCTAGGAGGCCTATGGTCCCTGGTGCAACTGCATCCCCTGCCTATGGGAGGAGGATCAGGGGGTCCTATTCCAATCTAGCTATGCCCCTGCCTGGAGGTCCCATCCAGGTCTACAATTCTGTGATTGTATAGGTGGCCAAACTGCGGCCCAGAAGCCACAGAAGCTGCAGCACTAGGCTGTCTCCTCTGATTATCTTGGCGAAATGCCACAGAAGGGTTTGTCTTCCTGAGCTCGTCCAATCCCTGCGGGAACCCAGTGATGTTACTGGCCACCCCCATAGTATCCTTCAGCCCTGAGTTCCACAGAGCAAACACCCCTTGTGTGGAAAAGGCCTCCCAGTTTGTTTTGTTTTACACCTGCTGCTGTCTGTTCATTCCACCTGCCCCTCCCCGCAATTATTGAGTTGAGCCCCCTCCCTTTTGCACTCACACCCTTTTTATCCCTTCTCCTTTCATAACCGAAAATGCCCCACTCACACACAGAGTTCATACATGACCCCTTCCTGTGTCCCACCTCTAATATTCTATTCGAGGGCTTTCACCCCCCTCATCCCTGCTCCCCCCCAACTCTGTTAGGGAAGATGATCCCTCCAGACGCCCCCGCCCCATGTTTCCACTCTGCATGTGGACAGGGGCCGCGTCCCCTTTACTGCTGTCGGGTTCCTCTGCTATTGGGGGGACCATGCGCTCCACTTCTTGGGGGGGGGGATTCCAGGGGTGTCTATGGCGAAGGAGGGGCTGCTCCCTCCGCTCCTCCCTTACACATAGGTAGTTTCAAAGCCCCTTTCTACCTGCACGGCACCCCCATCTTTATCCCCACGCCCCCTGGCGTCGTCAGCCATGCGTCTCACTCCCCCTTGTAAACCCTATTGCGCTCCCGCCCCTCCCCAGGGCTTGGCTCTGCCCCAGCCCAGATTGAGGTGTTCTCCCTAGGGACAGAAAAGCCTGGCTCGGCTCCCTCCCTGCCCCATGCAACAAGTGCAGGCGAGAGGGGGGAGGAGGCGCAGGAGGAGGAGCCGGGGTGGAGCCTCCTGCCTGTTACCTTCCCGCGGAGGCGAGGCAGACGGAGGCGATCCACGCATCCATCGCTGCATCCCAGGCCAGGAAGCAGGAGACACAAGAGGCAGGGGACCCACAGAGGTACCTTCCCCCAGCCTGGCTTCAGATTCCCAGCGCCACGGAGGAGTCGCTTGCTGCCAGCCCGGCTTGGGTACCGGGAATCAGCGCGCACGCACGGGGAGGGAGCTAAGAGCCGCCACAAGCCTTGAGGGAGCCAGCCAGCTCCTGCCACGGGCGCTGAGGGAGCAGGAGTCACTTGGAGCAGGGGGTGACCCGGGTTCAGGAATCCTGCAGCTAAACCTCCCCCTCCCCGAATTGCAACAGCCCCCGCGCCTCCAAAGTACCCCCTGCATCCCCTGCCACGGAGCCAGGATCTTCCAGGAGTCACCTCGGCCTGTCTTGCCGGTCCCTGGCAGCTCCAGAGCGCCCCCCAGCGGCCGGGGGCCATGATTCTCTGAGCACTCGCTCTCCGGTCTAGCTGCCCCGAGCGAACCGGGCGCATTGGATCGCGCCGCGCCCCCGTGCGCCCCCGCCGCGCCCTGTCCCGGGGGCAGTGGCATGAAGCCGCTGGAGAAGTTCCTCAAGAAGCAGGGCTCGCACCTGGCGGCACGAACTGGCCCCACGCCCGGGGGGCCGCTTCCTCGCAGGCAGAGCGTCTCCAAAATCCTGCTGCCTGGCTTCCTCAAGGAGCCCCCCGAGCCTGAGCCCGCGGAGAGCGGCCCCGAGCCCCCAGCGGACGGGCGCTGGCTGGAGCTGAGGCCCCGGGACACCACGCTCCGCTCCCCCTCGTCCTTCTCGTCCGAGGAGCTGTCCCCGGGCGGCGGTGGGGATCCCCAGCTCAGCCCAGACTCCGCCCCCACCTGCTGCTGGGCGCCCCTAGGGGAGGCCGAGAGCCCCGAGCGCCTGCTGGGGAGGCTGCTCGAGAGGCTGGCGGCAGAGCCCAGCGCCCCGCACGGGCACGGCTGCGGCGCAGGTAGGAAGGCGGGGTCGCTCGTGGCAGGGGTGGGTGTGTGCAGGGGTCACTGGAAGTGTTGGTGGCAGAGGAGGGGGCTCTGGTGCCAGGGGAGGAGATGGAGGGGTGATGCCAGGGGAAGCAGTAAGAGGGGCATTGGTGCCAGGTGAGAAAGGATGCACAGGATGGTGGCAGGGGAAGAAGACCTGGGCAGGTGCTGGTGTAAGAGAAAGGGACCAAGAGGGCATAGTTGGCACAGATGCCAGGGGAAGATGTGTGGTGGTGCCAGGGACCTAGCAGGGCACTGGTTCTAGGGAAGAAAGTTTGGGGGTGGTGCTCTGGTGCCAGGGAGAGGGATGGGAGGGGGCATAGTTGGATATGGTGTCAGGGGAAGGGGCTACAGAGGTACTCTGGTGCCAGGCAAGAATGGGTGTACAGGATGGTGCCTGGAGACAAGGTGTTGGAGGGGTGTCAGGTGCTAGGAGAAGTGTATGTCCTGGCACTGGTGCCAGCAATACAGGTGTCAGGAGCTGTCCCTGGATGGTCAGGGAGGTACCAGGGGAGAAGGTCTGTAAGGTCTGCATTCTGGTGTTAGGGAGAGGGGACGAGACAGGGTCTGCAGGGTCACATGGGGTTGCGGTTGCCTGCAGTTTAGGGGCTTTGTAGGAAGTCCCGGGAAGGGCTCCCACTGCTCCTTGAGTCAGTACACCTAAGAAGTATGTATGGAGGGAAGGGGGGTCTCAGGACCCGGGGCAACTGAGCCCCATAGGAAGGTTCAGGGGGTGAGCCAAGGTCAGGTCAAGGTGTGTGTGGGGGGGTGCTTTTTGAGACTGGCAGAGATGGACCTGTCAGTGATGTGGGGTGTAGGGAGGAGAATGTGGAGCCCAGAATTGGGACTGTGTCAAGGAGGGGGTGTTTGGTGGAGAGGACAAGATGTCCATTTACTGGGGGCACTTTCCAAGATGCCCAGTGGCAAGTGCTACTGGCGGATCTGTCCACTGCTGATGCCTTCCTGGTGCCCATATTTCCAGGGCAGACTTGGGAGCTTGGGTAGCAGATGGGCTGCCACTTGCTTGACGGCTGTGCCAGCTGTTCTGGCTGTGTTGAACTTTCTCCCCTGGTCCCATCAGTTAATCTTTAATGTGGCTCCGGGTTCTAAAATTAGCCTGTTTGGAAAGAAAGGGCAGCAGCAGGAGTGGGAGTCACAGACTGGCAGGGGGGTGAGGGGGCCCCTCAACCACCTCCTTCCCACCCCTGAGACTGCAAGAAGCTGATGCTAGGCTAGCTAAGTGTCACCAGCTACCCTGTGGGCCCACTCCTCCCTCCCCCACTCCTGGTCTCTGATTGTCTTGAGGAGATGGACAGTCTCCCCCGATGGGACATGGGTGTGTGGAATCTGGCAGCTGAGTCCCTTAGCTGGTAAAAGTGACTCTACATCTCCATGAACGGACCATGTAGCTTTCCTTGCTGCGAAAATGAATTGTGGGTGGATTTATCGCTTGTAAAAGCATCGACCATGATACGTTTAACTCTCCCTAGCATGGATGGTCCAACCATCCATGCTAGGGGGAGTTAAACTTGGAACAGCTTCCCCGAATGCAGCTCTGCTGTTGCTCCTCAGCCTTGATCTGTGGCCCCTTGCTCTCTCAGCCCTGCCCCCAGCCCTGCTGCTGCCCTTCAATTTCAACCCAGCTGCCACCTCCCACTAGCCTTGCTCCTCAGTTCTGACCCACAGCTACTCCAGCCCTGAGCTTCCTCCCAGCTCTGTCCCACCCCCCCATCTCTAACCTGTTCCTGCTCTCCCCAATCACAGGCTGGGTTGTGTGGTATGGGCACATGGTAGTTGTGGTACTCCAGCAGGTAGGAGACTGAGGAGCATAGACTCCCCAGGCTGTTCTGCTTGTGCGTGAGGCAGTTCAGTGCACAGAATGAGGAGCCTGGCTCCCCAACACCTATGCATGTGCAGCAAAGAGGCTGCTGGGAATTGGAGAGCTTTGGGCTCTCCAAGCACTTCTGGTCTCCCTTAGTTCAGAGCATTGGGGGAGGTGCAGGAAGCTTTCATTAACCATCAGCCTCACTGCATAATGAGAGTATATACTAGGCTGCAGTTTTGCAGATTTTGATGCTGTAAATGATGGAACTTTGGAGGGGTGTATTGTAAAGGACTGTGGGATAGCAGCTCTCTATGCCTAATCCTGGGGCAGCTGCTGATGTGTTCTAACTCCCAGCAGTGACTCCCTTGGGCCTGCTAGCCCAGTCTGGCGTCTTATTCATCAGTAACTGTTGGATGGCATTTGTCACGCAAGCATTCTGATCCTGGAGGGCACTAGCCCTTATCCAGGGACCCAGGAGACTTGGATAGCTCCCCTCCCTTTTTGCTTCAACCCACAGACCTCCTCTCCCATCCCAGAAATCCTGATTCCCAGCCCCCTTGCTTCAACCCACTAGGCATCACTCCCCTCCCAGAGACCCTAATCCTGGCTCCTAAACCCCCACCCCACCTCTGCGATTTCCTGCTCTAACATAGGAGCACAAACTAGAGTCCTGGAGCCCTAACCCTCCTGCCCCCACAAACCACTAGAGTCCCAGCCTCCATTTCTTCTGCTTCTCCTAGGATATAATTATGTGCAGGCGCTGGCTCAGGGAGGCTGCTGCAATGTTACTGCAGGCCCAAGCATGGGAAAGAAAGGCCTCTATCTTTATCGCTTGGGATACCTAATTGCAGGACCACCCTAGCTGCACAACCCTGGCTCCATTGTGCAGAGGATTTTCTTAATCCCCATCCCACTCAGGCAGAACTCCCCTCCATGCAGTAGCTGGGACAGGCTTTGATCCTGGGCCTGGCACTTGTGCGGGGCCTACCTTGGAACTGAGTGCTGCCAGGCACCATCCCCTTCCTCCCTGTGATCCACAAACATTCATTGCTGACTGGGGCCAGAGCAATAGGCTCATTCAACAGAAGGGAAACCAAGGAATGGACTTAGGGGAGGGGACTTGCCCAAGATCACATAGCAAATCAATGCCAGAGCTGGGGATGGAACCCAGGAATTCTGGCTAATCTGTGGCAGAGTGGGTTTTGGGGGGCCTGAGCCACCAGTTCCTAATGAAACTCCCTCTCCCAACTCCAGGCCCCGCTGTCCCTCACTCTGTTCAGCTGCCAACAAATTGGGGATCCTGTTTCCTAGTGGGATAACCCCTGCCTCCCTCCACCCCCTTAGCACTGCAGACCGAGGAGCCAGTTGGTGCCTCCAGGGTCATAGCTATAATAGGTGCAGCTGTACTAGGGCCCATGTATCTGGAGGGGGCACACGCATGTAGAGTGCATATGCACACTGGAGTGGAGTGCCCCAGCAGGGGGCCCAGTCCATCTTCTGCACCAGAGCCCATTCCCACCTAGCTATGCCCCTGGGTGCCTACCCTGCTCCACGTGGCTTTTTCTGCCAGCTAGGGCATCCTTTGCCTGTGACATGTACTAGCTGTGCTGCTGGGTGCATGCGGCCCCTGGGCAGCAACTGGCTCCCCTCGCTCAGTTCTGGCCCCTCCTGCCAGGGGCTTAGGTGTGAACCTAGGTGCTGGCAGGCTTGAGAGACATCTGTGGCGAGGGTATCTGGGGGATAGAGAAAGTGGCATCATTTGGGGCTTAAATTTGTGGAGGGTGCTGGATCCCCTTGACCCACATAAGCCCCACACCCTATGAACCTGGAACTGTAGGGGATGGGGGGAAAGAGATTTCCCCCACTCTAATTCTGACCATAGGTGGAAGGGAATTTAGCCCTGCCCTAGAGCCCTTCTACCCTGGCAGTTCCATGCCCTGAAGCTCCTCCACCCCCTCAGTGGCACCTCGTACCTGTCCAAGGAATGAGGGAAGCAAGGATGTGCTCAGCTGCCTGTAGGCTGGGCCAGACCATGGGCCCCTCCATCCCAGAATTCTGTCTCCAGCAGCAGCACTGGGTGTTTCAAGGGAAGACACCCCTCTGGAGTGAACCGGCCTCTTTTGTTCCCTCGCTTTTGTACCCTGAGCAAGAGGCAGCCTTCCCTGCCCATCCTGGTTACCAGCTATCACTGGGTCTCTCCCTCTGGCTGCTTTACAGACTTGCTTTGCCTTCCTCCTCAGACATTCATGTTCTGATGAGCAGTTAATTTGATGTAGTTGGGTCTTTCTTTGGTTTTACTCCTGAAAAGTTCACATGAACAGAGAAACGGATGTTATCCAGGAATAGGAAGAAATGTGTGTATTCTTAAGAACATCAGGAAGACAAACTCCCCTTCACTTTATATTTCCAAGTAAATGAACTGTTCAAGTGAACTCTTGTAAGTCTGGTGATCACTGTCCAGTATCATCATGTCTTGGCTGTGATACTACTTGTACTATTTACACTATTTGTCTGAACACTACTGAAGTGGAGTAGTTACTTCAGATTTTTAAATTAAAAATTAAAGTAATAGGGTAGTTACTTCTGTTGCCTTGTCACCATGTTAGATCACTTCTGAAGCAGAATAGCTGGTTTGATTTAATGAAATCAGAGTAGTTACTTTGGTTTACATCTCTTCACTGGAATATGGTTCAGGAGACCAGAGTCCTTAGTCTGGAAAGGCCCTTGTGAGGTCTTCTAGTACCCCTTGAACTGGGGTAGGATTAATTTTGCCTAAATCATCCTTGACAGCATCTGGAGTTTATAAGAACTCTGCCATGGTAGCTCTGCAACTTCCCTTGCTAACTTGTTCCCCCTCCCACCCCACTCTTGGAAAGAAAGTATTTCCCAACATCGAACTTCCATTTTCTCCCCACCTCCTTAGAATCCTATGGCTAGAAAGGACCTCAAGGATCATCTAGTCCAAATCTCTGCTCAGAGGATATCCCCTGCTTACAGCATTGCACTGATGCTTCTTCAGCCTGGTCTTGACTGATCCAAGGAAGGTCTTCCTTGAAGATCCAAGGAAGGTGATTCCATAACCTCCCTCGGGAACCAATTCTATTGCCCAACTGCTATTACAGGAAGCTCTACCTAATATTTGTCATCTCCTTGCTGGTCCTGGAGAACAATAATCTCCATCCTGTTCTTAAATACCTGCCACATATTTGACAAATGTTATCACACCCTTTTCTTCTCTCTCAACTCCTTCAGGTTTTCCCTAGAGGCCTTCCTTCTAAACCTCTGGATTACCTTTGTGACTTTTCCCTTCACCTTCTCCCATTCTGCCCTCCATGAGGCACAGGACCCCAAGCTGAAACCCATCCTCCTGCTGTGGATTGTATGCCCCCATGATAAGTGCCCCATCCACAGAGTTGGATCCTGGGGCCAAAGCCTCTCACTATTTTTTACTTTATTTTGGAGAATAGTTTTGACAATAAAACCAATGTCTTCACTTGGGAGCTTCCTGAATGGCAATACTTTTCCTAAAGTGAAGGCAGATGGGGCAGGAAAAGTATCTGGAGCATGCTGAGTATGAGAGACAAACTGGTTAGGACAATTGCTTTTATCGGGTCAGCTCCTGCTGGCAAGAGTGTGCTTCCAGAATCCAGGAACCTCAGGAAGAAAGAGCCAGGGTATGGATTATGGATCCATTCTGAAGAGCTATGTGCAGCTCAGAAGTTTGCAGCTGCTGGCCCAGTAAGGAGGTCACCTTCACTCCTTGTCTTTCTGAAATATTTTTACTAAGCATTGGGTTTCCTGTTGCGGAGAAGATAAAATATTCTCAGAAAACCTCTTTGGAGAAAAGAACTTTAGCAAAATAGTCCATTTGGTGAAAATATTTTTGAGCTCCAAAGGTTTTGACTAGCTCTGGCTAGTACCTCCATCTCTCCCCGACCCTCTAAGCCCCTTCCTTTTCCATCTGCAAGGCCTTCGTTTGGGAAGCTGACATGGGGTAAAAACAGACATGCACCTTAACTATGCTTTAACATTTCTTATGCATGTTGCATGGCTGCATAGGGCACGAATACAGCCATGCAACATGCATAAATGTTACGGCAGTGTTAAAACAGAGTTAAGGTTCATGTCTGTTTTCACCCAGGGTGAAGAACTTGGCCAACGTGGATTACAACTTAAAAAACACAGATTCTACAAATTTGCTTTTCTTTTCTTTTTTTTTTTTAAACTGGAGCCACTGTTAACCTGTGGAATGTATTGCCCCAAGATTATCAAGTCCAAAAGGTCACCAGGAACTGGAATGGGTTAAACTCCTTGATTGGGATTCTCCAGGGGTCTTAGGAAGAGAATTGGGTACTCAGCTGCCATTGACTTCCAGCAGGAACTGTCATCTTTGGAAAGTGCTGGGCTGGTTGCGAGGTTACCTGCAAAGGAATGAGGAGGGAAAATTATTGCAATTAAGATCAACCTAATCTATTCACTGATTGCTAGACACACCCTTCTGTGTGTCCACACCCCATTCATGCCTATCCCCATAAACACCCCTTTCTCGCTCTCTAATCTTTGCTAGTGGCTAAGTGGGTGACACTTGTGTCTGGCCAGCTCAGGAGCCAAGGAGGCACAGGCAGTTGTGGGAAGCCAGGGTTTGCTAGGGACAGACTGCAGCTCCAGGCTCCTATTGGCTGCTAGTGTTAAATGGCTCATTGTCGCTAGGAGCTGCAGTCCATCCCTGGCTGTGTCTGGCACTATCATGAAAGTACAGGTCGTAGGAAAGCTCATGATGGCCTACAACAGACACTTCTTGTCCCAGGATTGTCCTCTAGTGGGTGGCATGTGCCCAGGTGCCCTGTGTTCTGCAGCCATGCTGATTGCAGTTAGCCCCACAGTTTTTTCCTCCCTGGGGTTGTCTCTGGCACGCGTAGCCTGCTGTCCCCACAGGCTGCCTTTTCATCTCTGCTAATTGAATCCCAGCTCGATAATGGGCCGAGAGCCAGTTTGGCAAGACCGGCTGGGCTGCAGGGATTTCGCTGAGTGGTTGACCATGCTACTTCCCCCCCCCCCACCCCCAAATGCCCAATAACTCACCCTCATGGGAGACGTACTGGCTGTCTCCAAGTACTGATGGCCTCTGCAGCACCAGAGTGGATGCTGAATGGCTGTGGGCTGTGCCTGGCCACTCACAGGCAGCCAAGATCCCCACATGGTGAAGCTACTCTGGAAGACATGGGTTCCAGTCCCAGCCACAGGTGGTGGGCCCTCTCCATGCCTCAGTTTCCCTGCTCATCCCTTGTCTGCTCAGCTTGCAAGGCCTTTGGGGCAGAGACTCTCTTGCTCTGCAGGTCTGGGACTTAGCACGAAGGCAGCCTCAGGGGCTCCTGTCCACACCAGGAAGGACGTTCTGCATCTGAGCTTGTGGGAACGGAGCTTCCCTCAGGATCTTTTTGGGATCATTGGCTGAGGGGACCATGGACCCGCCTCAGTCTGGCTACTCTTGCCTTCTCCAGCTCTGGCCCATATGCATTTGACATGCCATGGCCTGGAGGAGGCCATGTCGTAATGATAGGCACGAGTTCCTGGGTGCTGTTGACTAGTGCATTGTGCTACACACTAGAGGTGGTGACATTTCAGAGCTCTGCAGATTGGCAAATTGTGGGGTAGGTATAATGGATCCTCCCCAGTGCAATGGTGGGTTAAGGGATCTCCAAGGTTTAGAGCTGGGGCTTCTATTTATTAGCGATTGTTGTCCTGGGCTGAGATTTGAAGCAAACAGATTTGTTTCTAATCACATGATAACCAAGGTGTTTAGTTAACTTCCTCTCTCAACACTCCCTCCTCCAGTCCCCCCACCCTTTAAAGCTGCTGCCCAGCTCTGTCAGGTACAGTTGTCTGGCAAGCATAGCCCTTAGCATCCCGCTGGCTTTTGATATCTGTCTGGCATGGGGAATTAGCTCCCCCGTCGACATGGGAGAGAATCCGATTGGATTTGCTGCTAGGAGAGACCAGGATAATCTTTATGGAAAGCAAGGAGGCTCCCCCTTCCTTGGTCTGGCATGGGGAGGGGAGGCTGTACGGGCATGGCAGTCACTGAGCCTGCAGCAAACTGCCTAAGACCAGCAGAGACTGTCCCCATAAACAGAGGTCAAGCTTCACCCCAGAGGTTGTTGTGTGTTCCATGAGGAGGGCCTGTATGTAGGGGCAGGCTAATGGAAAGGCTGTCTGAAGTGGTGTGGGTGTCTTTGCAAAGAGCTGCGCAGTATGTGTGTGTATAGAAGCAAGAGAGGAGTAGTTTCAATGGGGTGAGTTGTAGGAGTAAGAGGTCGTTGGAAAAGATGGGCAAACAGGAGGGGAAGTCAGGGCGTTGTTGGGGATAGCGTGGATGATCTGGGAGGGTAGAGGTGACTCTGCTGGTGGGCATTAGTGGGGCACAACATTAGGTGTTGGGGGGTGGGGATCTGCTGTGGGGTCTGGACAGATGTTATGACCACTGTGGGGCAGAGGTGACTGTGCAGGGGGTGGGAGGCCCATGTCTTCCTCAGTATTTGGGCCAGACAGCCCTCCTACTGGATTGGATCAGGGTTCAGGATGCCTGGATCTACCCCGTCCCTAGTACAAGCCAGGCATTTGGAAACAGCTTTGCCTCAGGTGTGACTGTGTCTGCGTGCGCACGTGCACACGTAACCCATTGACCAGCTCAGCAAAAGGATGGCACATATTCCCTCTACACTTGCGTGCACCAACAAGACAGTCTAACAGCCCCCCAGACCTGCTGCATGGCCCCCCAACTTCTCTCTGTCTCTCTCCCCCCCCCAGACCTGCTGCTAGATGACATCACGCTCACCCACTCACTCTTCCTGCCAACAGAACAGTTCCTGCAGCAGCTACACCAGCAATATCCTTGCCTTGCCAGGCTGAGGGACCCTGGAGACAGTCGGGGGTTATGTAAGAGCCCAAGAGTGGCCAGGCCTCCCAGGGCTATGGTGCTATTGAGCAATGTTGCATGAAAGATCCAGCCTATGGGGGCTTTCTCCCATTGGGGATCCCCTTGTTCTGCAAATTCTCTGAAATCTCATCCCCAATTCTTTGCCTTACTGCTTGGGGTATCTGAGAATGCTGTCAGGATTTGGAGCCTGGGGCACCCTGGCACCAAGACTGACTTCCTCCTCTTGCGTGTGCACATCACTTTGTTATGGGAGGGTCTCAGTAATGGTTTGTTATTGTAGGGTCTCTGGCCTGTGCTGTGGATGCCTCTTTGCTGTTTTAGGGTTGCTTGTGAGAACAAGTCTGCACATGGTGTAGGGTCTCCAGGCATAAGCTGCCCCCAGATCTTTGTTGCTGTAGTGTTGTAGCAAGGTTTGTTATTGTAGGGTCTCTGTCCTGTCCAGTGCATGTCTCTTTTAGGTTGCTTGTGAGAGCAGGGCTGATTATGCTGGTTTGTTATTGTAGTGTCTCTGGTTACAAGCTGTCCTGGTTCTTTATTGCGGTAGGGCTTCAGCATGGTTTGTTATTGTAGGTTCTCTGCCTGTGCTGTACTCGTTGCTTTTTTCACTGCAGGGTTGTTTGTGAGAGCAGGACTGAGCATGCTGGCTTGTTGTTGTAGCATGTCTTGTCACAAAGTTCTCTGTGAGAAGGTTGCACATGGCAGCTTGTTATTATAGGGTCTCTGGCCTGTGCATGTTGCTTTGCTGTTGTAGAGTTGCTCATGAGAGCAGAGCGGCACATGCTGGTTTGTTATCGTAGGGTCTACAGAAGCTGCCTTTGGCTGTTTGGCATTACTGCTCCCAGGTGCTGGGTCCCTATTGTAGGGTTCCTGGTGGAGGCTGCATGGCTTTGCTGTCACACTGGCACAGTGGACATGGCTTTGTTCCTGAAGGCTGCTCCCTACTGCTGGGCTCCAATGTAGATTCCCATGCCCAGTATGGAGGGGGATGCACCCTGATTCACAGCATGGAGAAAGTCCCCCAACTGGAGCTAGCAGCATCCCCTCTGATTTTGCAGCCAAATGGATTGGTCCATGTTCTCTTGGCTTTGGGTGCACTCAGTGCAGAGAGTCTGGGAGGGCAGGGGCTGCAGTGCCACTTTGCAAAGCAGGCAGAAGATTGGGATGTGCATAGAGGAGAAAGGGGTGCATTCTCATTTACATAATAAAGAAGCCTGCTCTAGTTAGCCTCCCTGCTTCCGCCCCTGTGAACATTGTACAGATCTCACCAGTGCAGCAAATCCACCCCTGAAACTCAAACAAGCCTGTATGGACTTCAGCACTTTTGGCCCACAGGGAACAAATAGGCAGTGCCTTCCCTCGCAACACCCACCCCCAGTTGCTTGATAGCCAGTGGGACAGGGCGGGACTTTGTTTTTAAAGGTAAAGTGCTTTCTCAGAGCAAAAGCTAGCAGCTGCAGTCTCCTACAGACACTGGCCTTGCTTTTGGGCGTCACCCCCTCCATGAGGGGCAGTGGGTCTCAGGGCTAGGATCTGGAATCCCCCACAGAAGAGACCTGAGAGGTAGTGACATTGTGTTGGGCATGACCATTTGCCCCTGCTGAATATGTGCTGCCAGAGCTGTGCTCGTGACCTCCGTTTCCACCTTACAAGATGGGGGAGGGGCTTCATTGTCTGGCCAACTTCTCTCCTGGGATAGCTTATTCTCCAAGGTTTGAAGCAGCAGCCCTCCCCAGGTGAGCTTCTATGGGTCATGACCCAGCTTTGGGAAGGGACAGGTGCTCCCTGTTGTTGTAGGCTCCAGAACTCACCTGACTGGCATGGTCTTGCCGTACCCGTAGGCTCCTTCAGACTTTCCGCTCCAAGCCATCCTATGCACCAAAGCAGCCAGACACCACATCCCCCTTTCTATAACTATGCTTCTCTGCTGAACATTTCAACTCTTTATATGTGCTCAGGGCTAGTCACCTGACCTCCAGTCACATGGTCCTGGACTCCAATTCCCAGCTGCCCATACAGACTCACTTAAGGCCACACAAGAAGTCCAGAACTGAGCTAGAATTTGAATCCAGGTCTCTACAGTGTCCCAGTCTGCTATCTTATCCACAAGCCAGTTTCCCCCCTCTGTGCTCATCACCTGTAGGCTTGATCTGTCCCTAGTGGGTGTATGACATCCCTGGATACCTCACTTTTCCCTCCCCCACACATCTGTCAATTTTCCCTTAACATTACTTCCACCTTTCTGGCGGCGACAGCAACTCACCCACCATCCTGCCGGGGGGAGGGTGAGGCACTACAGAGGAAGCGAGCTGTCCTGGTCACCCTGCTGCGCTTCTTGGAGACCTACAAGGGCATCCTGCAGGAGGAGGAGAGCGCCGGGAAAGTCAGCAAGGTACCTGGGAGCCAGGGGTGGGGCCGGGGCTACCTGCAGTGGTGTTTGGGGCCTAGATCCTTACCTGTGCCTCGCTTCATCTTTTGCTGGGGTAAACCGAGTCCACTGATTCAGAGTGAGGCCCATTTACACCAGCTGGGAATCCAGCCCCTCTTGTTATATTCGCATCCCCTTCTCTTTGCCTTTCCCAGGATCTCTACATGCTGATCATGAAGGATGCCGCCCTCTACCAGGCACAGGAAGATGAGGTCCTGAGGCTGCACCAGCTGGTGGAGACAGTGGAGCTCAAGTGAGCAAGGGGTCACTACAAGTATCTATCTTGGAATGTCAGGGAGGCTCCATTTGCAACCCAGGGACCACAGGACCTGTACAAACCTTGCCTTCCCACCCTGCACACAAGGGTGTGTGGGTGGGTGGGAAGTCCCTGTGTCCTGGGGTCCCTGAACCTTGCTGATTCCCCCCCTCTAGAGATGGCTCCTCGTATTCTCTGGAATACATAGGTGTACTCATTTACCTACTTCGGAGGGACAGTCTCTCTTTGGGTGCTGAATCCCACTGTCCCTCTTTCAGGAGAGAGAGGGGCAGACTGGTATTCAAGCTTCAGGCACCTCTTTCCTTGTCTCCCAGGAAAAGTTCTTGAGAAGGACAAGGGGGAGATGATTGAATGCCAAACTAAGTGGAAAGAGAAGCAGGGGAGCCTCTGTTCCTCTTTGTGCCCTTGGTATGGTGGGAGCTGTGTGTCTGCATGTAAGTGTCTGAGGGGGCAGAGTTTATTTGCAGAGGCTGGGTGGAGCTTACTGGCCATGGGGACGGAGCTTGTTCCTGTGGTTGCTGGAAATGTTTGGAGATATACTGTGGCAGGGGTGTAGGTACAGGTGGGGCAAGTGCAGCTGCTAGTCCCGGCTTTCAGGGGCGCCCAGCAGGTCCAGCCACATCGGGACATCAAAATATTCTGCTTTCTTTATGCTGGAGTTGCCTATGCATTTCCCAGGGAGCTAGGAGCCAGTGCCTTGTCTGTGTCAGTGGCTGCCATCCCATCCACCCCTTCCCCCCCTTTCCCCTACCCCAGTGCTCCACAAGCCCCAGTATGTGCCAGTGTCTCACTTCCCCATTCACCTTACTCCTGTGCCCCCGTGCCTCACTGCCCTCCTGTGCCCTGTCCACCCTCTCTGCCCCCCACCCTGATCGGTATGGGCACCAGGGCCCTATTAAACCTAGTTACACCACTGTGCTGTGTTATCCCACCACTGTGGCCATTTTGGATGAGGATGGAGTTGGGGGGAGGGGGGAATATTGGGAGGCATGTGATTGTTCACCTAGGCCTGGCTCCCCCCACTCTCCAACCTCATTCAAAATGGCAGCTGCATTGTGGTTACCACAGGCAAAGCATTGCCTTCCTCAACTCCTGCAAATGGGCTGGGACCCCTCAGTTCTGTTACATATCCATGGCAACTCTCATTTTCTGCCCTGGGGCCTACTGCCCCATGTCAGTCTCCTCACCCAACCTGGGCATGTTTCCCCCACTTCATTGCCTCACACAGTCCCAGGCAGCTCCATACCCCCATAGCTCTGCACCCTCAACCCCCCAACCTAAGAAGGAGAGGAGCCACAGCTGCCATTGGCAGGACAAGAGCTCATCTCTCCCAACATTTGGACCCAAATTGTATCCCCCCCCTTGCTGATACTTTATAGTATATACCCTGAGGGCCTAAGAGTAGGACCCCCCAGCTCTTCAGATACTATCCTGCCCCCTCTGATCCTCCCAGCCTCCACAAGATGGTTCATTCCCCATCTCTGCAAATGCTTCCCTGGGACTCTATTGAGCCCTTGCAGACTGTACCCTGCCCTCCATCCCGATACAATCCTCCCAACACACTTGCTTCAGGTGGTCCTGCCTTCTAAAGGCACAGGAGACGGAAACCAGCCCCTGTGCCACCTCTAATAGACAGCCGGACCCCACCCCACCTAGGATGGCCAGATATGCAAATGTTAGAGAACATGTATGACAAATACAGGTTGCAGGGCTGCATTGGCTCCAGTGCAGCCCTGCAACCTGTATTTCTCATAAGTGTTTTCTAATATTTGCATATCTGGCCACCCTAACCCCACCACTACTGGCAGAGGTAGGATATGGGCCTGGTGCTGGCCAGAGCAGGGAGACCAGGCTGGGGGGGGGGGCATCAACTCCTCCTTTCTCCCTACCTCAGGGCTTTCACAAGAATAGAAGAAGGGTGTAGGGAACTGTGGGACTCTTGCTACCTGCCAGCCTGTGGGAATATGGTGAGGTTCCTGGACAAGTCACTGAGTGGCAGTTACCAGCCTCTTTGAATAGCCTGCCCAAATGAGGGGGTGGGGCCTATGTCCCTCCTTAGCCACTGGAAATGTTGGGATGTGTGCCGGTGTGCCTATTACTCCAGCACCCTCCCACCCCTCGGCTGCAGGGTGACAGAGGAGAGCCAGCCACCCAGCAAGCAGGTCAAGCCACTCTTTCGGCATTTTCGGCGCATTGATTCCTGCCTTCAGACCCGCGTTGCCTTCCGTGGCTCCGATGAAAGTGAGTAGCAGGAGCTGGAGGGGTGCGACTCTAACACTGGCCTGCAGGGGCTTTATCAATACCTTTGTAATGGAGGGTGGGGACTGGGGTCTTGGAGAAGGAAGTAGTGGGTCAGAACAGAGGTTCTGGGAGTCAGGACACTTGGGTTCTCTGGATGGGGGTTGAGGGCTGGTAGACTAGAGCAGAAGGTTGGGAGCCAGGACTGGGATTGAAACCAAAAGTCTGTTCCCTTGGCTCGGGGATGTGTGTTCAGCCAGAGGCAGCAACAGTAGGGTTCCAGTGAGGGTCCAGGTGAAGGGATCCCTGGTTCATCAGGCCCAGAGAGCCAGTCTCTGTCAGGGCAAACAGAAAGGGTAAGAGAGAATGAGGGCTGCATGGAAGGAGGGGGAGCCTGAATGCCAGACTGCATTGTGTCAGGGGTGGAGCCTTTGGTCAGTGGGCAGGGCTTCCAGTGATCAGAGCATTCCCCTAGTAGATAGAACCTTTGCTATGCCCTTGCTGCAGCCTCCAGCTCATCTCTCTTTCTCTATCTCTTTGTCGCTACTCCAGTCTTCTGCCGTGTTTACATGCCTGACCACTCGTACGTGACCATCCGCAGCCGCCTCTCGGCCTCTGTGCAGGACATCCTAGACTCGGTGACAGAGAAGCTCCAGTATTCGGAGGAGCAGCCCACACGGGAGCAGGCTCTTATCCTGGTGGCTGTGGCCTCATCTGGAGGTGACCAGCTGCGTGCTCTTTAAAGAGGCCTTTGCATATTACCTTGTAGTTAAACAACTGTTCACTAAGATGCTACAGCAGCAGCAGCAGTGTGGCCAGGTAGCCAAGCTTTGGGGACAGCCATGCTAAGAGACCTGGATTTCAGTCTTCTATAGTCTGTGTCTCCTCTCTCTTAGCTTGGTTAGAAAATGAGGGAGCAGTTCCTAACCCCATAGAGTTGGTTGGCTGAGAGGAAAGAAGGGGAGGTCTATAGGAAATACAGTTGGGGCACATTTATATGAAATGAGAAAACCAGTTTAATTAAAAGCACCTGTGTTAAACTGTTGTTACCACGTCATTTCTGTATTGTTCACACTGAAGTGCAGAAACGATTTAGTACTGGCGTACTCTCCCCCTACAGGTCATATCATGAAGAGCACACGATGGGATGTATCCCTTCATGCTTTGCACACAAACATTTCAATATGGAAGAACCCAAAGTACCAAAGAACCAAAAGGCTTTCCCAAACAGAACCTAACCCATAGAGTTCACAGCAGGAGAGGCACTGCGTGCTGCAACCTGAGAATGATTTCCATCCTGTGTTCATCACCCAAATATGGAACCAAACTTACCCCATTGCCTCAGGGCCTTGTTCTCTTGTGGGTCAGGTCTGTGGGGCTGCTTGGGCCTCTGAAGGGCGGTTCTGCTCCCTGTAGCTTGAAGGAGAACTCTGTGTGTGTGTGTGTGTGTGGGAGGAGGGTGAACAGGAATTTACCTTCCTTTCCCTCCCTCCCTGTCCCCAGAAAAGGCCATGCTGCAACCTACTGAGGAGTGCGTCTTCACCACTCTGGGGATCAACAGCCATCTCTTTGCCTGCACCAAGGACACATTCCAGTCACTGGTGAGAGCCTCACCCCATAACACAGAGCTGGGGGGGCTGGCCTTGCATGGCTCTTTGTTGTGGTTAGGGTGCATGAGGCAGACTTGCCCTGCTTATCTCAGTGAGAATTGCCCCAGACCAAGAGAAATGGGAGGTGCCAGTGCCCAGGAGAAGCCCAGGCTCTTGGGGTTTCTGTCAGGGGTGGGCACAGCTAGTGGGTGCCTCAGATGGACTTTGCAACAAACCTTATAGGAGCCCCCTCCTCAGACAGCTGGGCTCACTGCCCTCCTCTGCGGCAGCCAGAGCCCCATGCTGTAACTTTTTTCCACTAAATTCTGTAACCACAAAACCCAAATTCCATGAGCAGAATATACAGATTCTGTGAGGAGAATAAATATTGAATTAACCAAATTATGCAGTTGAGTTTCCCAGCATACTATTGCATGTCTATCCAGACCTCTTAGCGCTGGGAGCTCTTCTCTCCAGCATGGGATCATGAGCTGCTCTTCCATGGTAGCTGTGTCAGTGCTCCATTGATTGGGGTTATATTGCCAGCATCCCATTGTCTTCCTCACCGTGCTCCCCACTTGGGCTGAGCCTGTACCTTATTCTGCGAAGTCAGAGGGAATTGCTGCGATAATTTGTCCAAATGCCAAATTCCATGAAAATAGCTGGGATTACAGCAGCACAGAATGCATGAGGCCCTGGCAGCAGCCTGTCTCTGCCTGTGTGGAGTCACAAAGGTGAATGGTACTGGGATTAGGGGAGGGGGCAAGGTGGAATAAGGGCTGATCTGGGTGCAGATCACAGTGCTGCTGTGGTTGGATGGAAGGGGTGGCATGGTTTATGCCAGTCATCCAACTGGGCATCCAGTCATCTTTAGAAGGAGTCCCAAGTTCCCAGCAGAGGTGTGGGGTGCTCTGTCCTGCTGGGCACTGTTTCCGCAGGCACCGTTAGCGCTAACCTCCTGGGATTTCCTGTACCCAGGCCCCTCTCCCTGATGAGATCCAGGTCTTGCCGGGTGACACCGAGATCCATCGGGTGGAAGCCGAGGAAATAGCCAATCACCTGACTGCCTTTCACTGGGAGCTGTTCCGCTGTGTCCACGAGGTGAGGGTGCCAGCCTGGAGGGGAAGGGCTTGGATGGCAAGGAGCTGGGTTGCTTATCCATGAGAAGAAAAAAACTTGAGTGGGGGTGGCTCGAGATCAGCTTTCAGATATTTCCAAGGCTGCTGGAAAGCCAGTGGAGAGTGATTGTTCCCCATTGTCTCTGAGAAAGGATGAGGGGGTGCAACTGCTAGTCAGAGAGACTGAGGTTAAATGTAAGGCTGTACAGACAACTGAGCAGCTGCTGAGGTAGGCTGTGAGATCTCCATCGTGGGAGGGTTTTAGGAGACTGGGTAAGCCTTTGCCAGGGGTGGGTTAGGCCTGGTGACTTCTGCCCTGGACTAGGGGCTGGAAGAGATGATCCCTACAATTCTATGATCCCATGTCTTGTACTTGCTGGTGGCAGCATAGGGTGTTAGAGGGCTGTTTGCTACCAGGTTGCTGCTTCCGATTCAGTGTGAGTCACGGCAGAGGGTTAGGATTTGTATTGGGTCTGAGGTTAGAAGCTAGGTTGGGGTTAACACTGGGTTTGGGGTTCCTCTATGAGGTGGGGGTGCCAGGCAGTGATGCCCTGGGCCTACAGTGTCTCTGACTGCTCCCCACATGTTTCTCCCATGTGCAGTTGGAGTTTGTGGACTACGTGTTCCATGGGGAGCGGGGCCGCCGGGAGACGGCCAACCTGGAGCTGTTGCTGCAGCGGTGCAGTGAGGTGCAGCACTGGGTGGCCACAGAGCTGCTGCTGTGTGAGGTGCTGGGCAAGCGTGCCCACCTACTCAAGAAGTTCATCAAGATTGCAGCCATGTGAGCACCTCCCCCTGCAATCACAAGTCTGCTCCCAGGTTCCAACGGTGCCAAGCCTCACGGCTAGTGCTAATCCATGCTGACAGCTGTGCCCTTCCTGTCCCCCACCCCCCTTGAGCCAGAAGGCTCCTAGGGACTCTGAGAGCCATGTGGAGAAGGGGCTGCAGAAATACTCCTGGATCCAACATGGGCATTGGATCACCAGCTCCGGGCCAGATCCTGCACTTCTTGGCTCCTTGGGCAGGGTTTGGCATGGAAAGGCTTCCCAGCTTATGACCTTTGCTGGCCAGTGCCTGAGACCTCTGCTTCCTCCCCCAGATGCAAGCAGAACCAGGACATGCTGACCTTCTATGCTGTGGTCATCGGGCTCAACAATGCGGCTGTCAGTCGCCTGCGCTTCACCTGGGAGGTAAGGAAAGAGTTCCAGCCGGGGCCAAACTGGTGTGTGTGGATTTCTGGGGGTGGCATTTTCTAAGCCACTCCCCCTCTCCTGTTTCCCCCCCCCATTGCAGTAGCAGCCTCTGCCAACCCAGGTGGGACTCCTGAGTGCTGTGGGGTCTAGAGGGCTGCATTTGTCTGTTAGCACCTTGACCTGCATTTTCACACTGTACCCGGTACTGAGTTGGGGAGAGAGGGAGCATCTCCTTCAGGGTCAGAGATATTCCCTGAAGTCCATGTTAATGCCAGTGTGCCAGTAGGAGGTACTGTGCCGCACATTGTGGTGCTGTATTGCAGTGGATTCTCAGCAGGGGTTGCTTTCCCCTCGATCAGTGCTGACCCCAGTGTGGAACTAGAGAGAGCTGTACTGCAGAGGATGCTATCTTCTAGCACTGAGGGGAGTTGACTCTTGTATAAACAGTGGCTGTAGTTCGCCCCAGAGGTGACTGCCTCAGAACTTCTACAGCTTCAACTACACAAACAAGCCAGTCCTATCCCTCCCTTTGGCAGTGCTCAATGGACGTGTCATTGCACAAGAGATGGCTGCTCGGAGTTAGCCAAACAGCACTAAACCCCAAGCAGGTTTGAAGGTGCTGGCCTCTGCTTGAATCACCAGCTGACTCCCTGTGCAGGACTGTCCCTACCCTGGGATCTGTTGACTGGAGAGTCCCATCGAAAAGTGGTGAGGGGCTGTCCAAGTGCAGCTTGATTACCCCAAATTGTTCACTTGGGATACTCTTGTACCAGTGTATGTGCGTGGGGTGCTCCTAGCACAATTACACAGTCTGCATTGCTGGGCCAGCCCCCTCCCCCATATGGGCTCACAAACCCATCTGCCACTACACCACCCTGGTGGCTTTGTGACGTTCAGAGGGGCAGCCACAGGCAAGGGTCAGGGAAAGGGCTACCAACGAGCCTGGCAGGGAAAGAGGTGGGGTTGAGGGGGAGCTGTGGGGGGTTGCTGTTGAGTGACTGGAGGAGGAAGCTGGGGATACCAGGGGTGTTGAGGGTGCTGGGGTATTGAGGAATGACATGGCCATGATGGGGGACCAGAGGTGGTGGGGATGAGACATTTGAAAGCAATGGAAGGGCTAGTGGGAATGGCGTGGCTAGGATGGTGGGGGTGGTTGCGGATGTTGAACTTGAGGTGGGTGGTGTGGTGGTGTTGGGAAGTTGTGGGAGATGGCACAGCTGTGCTTAGGGTGCTGGAGATGTGGATCTGGTGGGAAGGTGTGTTATGTGCTGAAGATGTCGGGGAGGCTGGGTGTCCCCTCTCCGCATCCAGACTCTCCTTGTTCCCCTGCTGTGGGATTTGCGTACTCAGTTGCCAGTCTTGCTCGTGAGTGAGTCCTGAAGAAGGAAGGATTTGGGGGTTTGAGCATTTCTGGCTTCCCCAAGGAATCATGTTTGGGCTGTTTTGTTTTCCAGAAACTCCCAGGCAAATTCAAGAACCTATTCCGGAAGTTTGAGAACTTGACGGTGAGTGCCCCACCTGTTCTGAGCTCTTCTCCCCTCTAGGTCCCTGGGTCAAACCCAGCCTGTGTGCATGACATACTTCCTTTCTGACTATGCTTCCTGTGCCCTGGGAGGGGGCCCTTGTCTTCTATGGTAAAGGTCATGAACAGGTTTGCGGGGCACAAATGCCCTTCATTTTATACCCTTTCCTTTAAAATAAACCTCAAGTTTCTCAGCCTCCTAAGTGTAGAGATAAATGTGAGCTGGGGTAGAGAGGCCTGACTGGAGTCTGTAGGCAGCCTGAGACCCCAGGTCAGAGAGGCTTGACCTGCCCCATAGACTCTGTGCCATGAAACAACAATTCGGCCTAGAAGTGGGTCACAAACAGGAGGTCAGGACACGTGATGCTGGGTGGCAGTGGGACTCGGGGATTGAGGAGGCCTAGGGATGGTCCCTTGATCTGGTGACCTAGTGAAGCCCCTTGGGTGTCCCAGCAGAGAGGGCTGTCTTGGGAAGTGGGTCTGGTTCATTACCAAGTTTCCATCTCAGCTGGGAGCCTGATAGCCATGCTGCTCTTCCAGTGGCCTCCTGGTAATTTCCCACCAGGAGTTAACGATCAGCTCCCAAGGCTAGCGTGAGGGAGAGGAAAAGCCCTAGCTTCGCCTGTGGGTAAACAGGTCTCTCCCTTGACTGGGTGAAGTGCACAGCATTCTGGGGAAGAGGAGGGGAGAGATTCCATCCCTGCTGGGGAGACAGGAGCCCCCTCCTTTCAGGATACCCGGTTGCTGTGCAGGCCCCATAGCAACTGGGAAGCAAGCTGTTGCCAGGGAGATTCACTTTTGCAGGACCTGGAATTGCTGTCCAAAACCCAGCTCCCCCTCGCTGTTTGGGGAGATGGGAACCGGCCTGGAGAGTGGGGAGCAATGCTTGGGCACATAGTGCCAACTTTACCACCGCTAACTTCCCCCCTGTGGGCCAGCAAAGGCAAAGCCAGGCTGGGTTTCTCACTGGTGATCGAGGCTGTGGCTAGTGTTTGAGGGACAAGACTGCACACTCTCACTTCAAGCCTCCAGCCATTGGCTCCTTTCTGTGGCTTGGAGACCACCCCCTAGCCTGGATGCAGAGGGAGGAGCATACTTCACACCTGTGCATTTCTAGTAATAGCACAAGGTGCTGGCTGCTTAGCACCCTTGTGGTGGACCCCCACCCCCTTTCCTATTCTGCTTTGACATGCATGGGGGCTATAGAGAACTGGGTAGGCAGGAGCCTCCAATTGTTGTTGTATGGATCTCTGATGCCTTGTATCTCCACACACTCTCCTCCTGCTCTCTTCCCTTCCTCCCAGGACCCCTGCAGGAATCACAAGAGCTATCGGGAAGTGCTGTCCAAGATGAAGCCCCCCATCATCCCTTTTGTGCCCCTCATCTTGAAAGGTGAGCAGCACCCCCCAAGGGCAAAGCTTGACTCAGTTTATTGTGGGGTACAGTTATACAAAGAGCTCCCCATTCCCAAAAGGGATGGCAGAGGATTGACCCCTCCTCTCTCCTAACATCTGAGGGCCCCAGCAGCTGCGTCTGACGTGACTGGGGCATTGTGGCTCAGTGGATAGAAGATGGGCTCCTTGCAGTTAGTGCTGCCTGTGTAAGGTGCTAGTCATGGTAAGAATACAGTAGATGGGGGCAGTGCCCCCAGTATCACACTCCTCACGCTGCAGGAAGATGGGTTGTCTCTTTATTCTATGGCCTGGGAGGGGGCTATTTCCCAAGCAGTGGGGTAAGGCGGAGGAGCATGTCTGTACTGCCCCTCAGGGGACCTCCTCCTCCACTCACTTTTCCTCTATTTGTCCCACCCCCCACAGACCTGACATTTCTTCACGAAGCCAGCAAGACCCTGCTGGATGGGCTGGTCAATGTGGAGAAGCTGGTAAGTCTCTCTCCCTTTCTCCCTGCCCCACCTGCTGGCAGAGGGGAAGAACCCTCCCCCAGTTGTCCCTAACAATTTCCATCCTTCCATCCTCTGCAGTTACCTCATCCTGGAGGGGGACAAGGACACCTGGTTTCTATTCCTGGTGCCCATAATGGTGGCATCTAGAGACCATGCCCACAATAAAGAGACCCAAAGAGTCCCTAGCCTAATGAAACAAAGGGATTTGGAGGAGAAACTGAGGCACAGAGTGGTGCTGTAGCCCTGGGGCAGGGTGAAGGGCACAGCTGGTGTCTCCCAGCAGGGGCTATGGCACTGAGCCCTTAAGGCAGCAAGCTTTCCCTTTGTTCGGAAAAGAGCCCAGGTGGCTGCCCCAACCCCCTTGGGATTATCCTGCCTCATCCTTTGCACAGGCCCAGCATCACCATGGCAACACCTTCCTTACAGCTCCCCTGGCTCTCTTGGGGGGTGGGGAGTGGGCAGGAAATGCCGGCTTGCCTCCATCAGTCTAGTCCCAATTTTCATCCGTACACAGACTCTAGGCTGGCTTCTCCTCTGGTGTAAATGGAGTGACTCTGGATTGAAACTGATGCAGCAGAGAGCATCTGGAGTTGGGGTGGGAGGATTGGTCTGAGAGAATGAGTGCACCCCTATTTCTATACAACAGTCTCTAGTCTTGAGAAATGTCTCAAAACCCCATTAATGGAGCAGCTAAGCTGTGCCTTTGATAGGGGCTGTGTTGAATTGGGGGATGCCCTGCAAGGGCTCTACAGAAGCCCCCAGCATCTCTTAGCGCCTGGCATCTGCAGCATGTGGCTTCCAGGCAAGAGGAAAATTCACTGCTATGGACACAATTTTTACTGATGGGAAATATTCCCTTTAGAAATGGGCAGCCTTTATTTCATGCCCCCACCGAATAGAATGCATAATGAGGGACGCATATTTCAGAGTCCAAAACTGTATAATATGTACGTTTATTTCAGAGCTTCACAATCACAGTTTCATATTACACAATAGATGCCCCTGAGTTCAGAGCTTCACAGCTGTGTATCAGGCACCCCTTCATTCAGAGCCCCACAGCTCAATGGAGCGTAATGGACACCCCTTAGTTTAAAGTCCTGTAGCTCCAGAGTGTCTGCTATTTTGAACTCTTGATCTGGTTGCCCCACTTTTGAAGCTGCAGATCAATTTCATGTTGGATTGTCCCATCCATAAAACATGCAAGTCGAGGTGCCCAGTTCCTGTGGGGGGTGGGTGAGCTGAGGTGGCTGGGGATAGGAATTATAACTGACCCACTAACCAAACTAGGGCAGCCTCTGATGGGTGTAAAGGAGCCTGCTGTCCCTGGCTCTTCCATGGGCTGGTACGCAGCTCCCCCTGCTGGTGTGAGACTGTGCATGCTATGGAAGGGGAAAGCGCTAATGAGTTTACTGAGCTGATAAGGGGCTGTGTGGTCCTGGTCCAGGTCCAGGATGGGCTGTGGAGACAAGTTTGGGGCCTGGTGTATCCTGTTTGGTATGGGGGTCTCATATCTCCCATCATAAGTTTTGAAATCAGTTTCTGAAAGACATGCTGGTACATTTATTTACTTGCAATTATTATTTTTACTCATATTTTAATGTATATTGCAGCTTTTGGGGCCCTCTAAATTTGGGAGCCTGGTAGAATGGCGGCCCCATTCTACCCTCTCATCAGGCCTGGGTCTCGGGCATGACAGTCACTGGTGCATGTGGGCAAAGAAAAGAGCAAGACATGGCAGCAGGGAGCCTTGGCACAGGGTTAAACCTGGGTTTTTTACATTGCAACCTGGTTTCATGGGGGTGACCCCCTTCCTCTTTTTCTTTCTGCATTCAGTAGCTCAGGTGCTGCCTGCTTGCCTGAGCTTGCAGAGTATCTGAATCCATAGCTCTAGGAGGTGCAAACAGACCCTTTCATCCCTAGCCAAAGCCTGGACATCTACCATCTTCCTCACCAGGCCACAAAGTGGGCTCTGGACTTGTGGCTCTTGTGGGGTTGGGGTGGAGATTCCCTTGCTAAATAGGAGGGGTGCCCTGGGCTGGGTTTCTAGTTCTGGTAATTGCAGGAGGCTGTTCTTAGTATGAGATTGGGCACAACTGTAACCCTGAACAAGTGCTTTCTCTGTCTTGTTAGCTTGGCATGGAGCTGGGGGCTACCCCCAGTGCTAGGAGCCACACCCAGGAGAATAACACCCTTCTTGTTTCCTGCAGCACTCAGTAGCGGAGAAAGTTCGGACAATCAGGAAATATCGGAGCCGCCCCCTCTGTGAGTATTGGCGCCCCTTGCTGGGTATGCGGGAGGGAAGGGACACATGGCACCATTCTTAGCACCTTCCAAGAGAGAGAGAGTGGTATGGAGCACTGCACCTCTGCAGTATTGGGAGGAGGCTAGATTGGCAAGCAGCAGGATGATGGTGGTGTGCTCTGCTCAGAGATACCATATCTGATGCCAGGGGGAACTAGCCTGATGATGTCACCCATAGATGTGGACAGGACTGGAACTAGCTTAACTCTAGGGCTGCTGGACAAGCTACAATTCATGAGAGCAGTTGGTGGCAGAACAGCACCACCTCCTGTCAGTACTTTGATTCTGCATCCAGTTAATACCAGACCAAACCCATTTAGCTGCCTCTAGCGCCAGCATCTCTTTCCAAAGGATGCCCCTATCTTGATTTGGATGCTGTGATTGATGGGGAAGCCAGCTGGCTTTTGGGGCTCCATGCAACCCTCTGAGCTTTTCAGGACACTCTGCCCTCCCCAGTAGCTCGATCTTCTCCCCCAGAGCTGAGAGCAGCCTTCCGGTTAACCCCACTTTTTCCCACAGGCCTGGAGATGGAGTCCTCGCCCCACCAGTTGCAGACCAAGGCCTATGTTCGACAGTTCCAGGTGATTGACAATCAGAATCTGCTCTTCGAGCTCTCCTACAAGCTGGAAGCCAACAGCCAGTGAGAGGAGCAGCAGCCCCACCAGGGGGCACTGGAGGACATTTATTCTGTGTGACACTGAAGCACTTTGGCCGGACGCATACCCTGGCTTGGGGAACGGGCCCAACAGTTGGCGTGGAAAGGAGGCTGCTGCTTGGGCCTACCTCAGTTTACAGAGTTATTGGGACTAAAAGACAGAGACAGACAGGATGGAATTCCTGAGAAGGAGCAAGCCAGGGCTGGCTTTCCGCCCCAGCTCCCACACTGTAGAGGGCAATTCTCCATCAGGGTGGTTTTTCACAGTGCCCTGGACATAGGGTAGAGGCATAACTCCTAGAAGGGGCAGGATCCTGAGGAGCGCTAGGGAGTGAGCAGGGCAGAGGGCTTAGGGACAGTTCCTGCAAACAGTGAATGACTTTCCCACCTCACATTTTCCAAATCCTAATTTTCCTGTGTGAGAGGCTTCTGAACAAAAACATCTTCTGAGAGGCCTTGCACTTCCTAGCAAGGTTTTACTCCCCTTCCTGCTGGAGTACCCCAACGTTGCTCCCCATGGCATTGGGGCTGGGCTCTGGAACCTGTATGAGGTTGACAGGTGGAGGGAATAGTTACAACTACTAGAATCTCTGGTGGGCTGGTCCCTTCAGGCTGGGGACATAGCTTTCTCCCCCACTGCATTCCCAGCCCTAGATAGCAACTTATTTTTAGAGTGATGCAGGGTGATGGGCTATATGACCCATCAGGAGGAGGGGTTGGTTTGGGGGATACAGGCTGTCCTAGAGTAGAGTAGTAGTTCCCAAACATTTTGCCTCTGCGAATGCACCTTGAGACTTTAAGCCCTAGACAGCACAACGCTGTGCCAAGTATAATAAATATTATAAGGTATTGTGACCCCCATCTGGACATGACCACATGCAGAGCCTTGGGACTTCTGCCCTAGAGGGTGACTGTGGTGATTTTTAACTTCCCCTGGCACAAAGGCAGTCCCCTCTTCCAGCTTATTGCTCTACAGATCCGAGTTTGCCAACTCCTGTGACTTACAACTCTTGTAATTTTAGGGATTGTTTTAAAATTTTAAATCACGAGACTCCCTGTGAAATCATGATAATCTCAGATTTCAGGCTTCTGGTATTCATGAGTGAGAGCTGGGAAACAGGTTCGCAGTACATCTTGAAGGCTCCAAGGCACCTGGGATAGAGCTCAAGGGTTGCTATTTATTGGTGCTAAAACGGGTAAACATATTAAATCTATAGTATTTGAACCAAAAATGGCAGTTTGGGTAATAACCAATTCCCGTTAGGTGAAATAATCAATGTCATTTTGGCAATATTTGCATTATTTCTCATGTACAATTGCTGAAAAAGACATGACTGAAATAGCCAAACCAGAAAAATGGAAAACAAAACGAATACTCCCAAAATTGGATATGCAAGCACCCATTTTTGGTTGTGAATAGTGTTCAAAAATGTGAATACCCACAAATCCCAAACACACTGTCTGCTTTAGCACTATTTGTTAATAACTTAAGATTTTGAAAGCCCGTCTTGGGATGTTCTTTGTGTTATGCCTGCCTCATGGTTTTGGAACATTCAGGGCTGGCAGTCCTAATAAAACACAGCACGATCATAACCCTGGCACCCATAGTTTTGTGGAAAAGTCTGTACTGCTCAGTGCCTGGCATTCCCAACCACTTGGTGGTGCGGTGAATGTTTTCATGACAGCCCAGTGAGGGACCCAGATACTAGTGTCTTTGAAAAAGACTGCCACTGTTGGGAGTTTGAGAGCATGATCCTCTGGGCAACACTAGCATTAATGCAGGCACAAGTTGTGTTGGGTCTCACACTTGTGCTAAGCACTACTGCTTAGAGAATCACACCGTAAATCTCTGTCTGCAGTGCCTGTTTTTCTACACAGCAATCGCCTCTTGGATCAGGGTTCCCCTGCTTTTTGGATGTCAACGTTCAGGGAGTAGATACATTCAGGGCCTCTCTTTATCTCTGCATCAAGGTTCTCTCTCTCTCTCTCTCTCTCTCTCTCCCTCCCTTCCTCCCCGAGAGAGCTTCCAGTCCTTATGTGAGAATGTATATATTTTGTACTGAGATGCTCTTGAATTGTACATTTATTTTTTAAAAAAAGAGCCTTGTATCATGCGGAGTGTGTTGTGGAGTGCTTTTTCTATTGATGGATTGAGGAGTGCTCTCTGACATACATGCACGAGCTTCCGCAGCAGTGAGGAATGTAAGCTGGAGTGGGCAGTTTGGGGGTTACATTTGATTTGGGTGGTGTTATTATTATTATTTTGTTACAGAAGCACTTGGGTGGGGAGGAAATAAAGAACCGGAAAAAAAGGCGCTGCTGATTTGTCTCTCGTGTAGATTGAATGAATGTCACAGATCTTGCCCAACTGGCTTCCGTTCCTAGAGAGATGAAATCAGAAGACCAGGTCTGCTAGCCAGAGAGCAGGCTATTGAATTTAGCAGTGGATTAAGAGGTGACTGGAAGAGGGACGCTAGTACGGGGGCACTAAGGGGCTCTTAAATACCAGCAGCAGAACAGGACTCAGTTGCTGGGAGTTAAAGTTGGATGCATTTCTAACTTGAAGGGTGATGAACTGCTGGCCCAGGTTGCCTGGTAGGACAGGGCAGGGGGATTCCCTGTAACTCTTGCAGCCTACACATTGAGCCTGGGTGCCCTTTGGAAAGAGACGCTTGAGCTAGAATCAATTGAATGGGCTTAAACACAGGAACTCAGGAATTGTGGCACAGACCAAGAATGCCCTCTTGTGGGGTGATTTTATTCCTCTGCAGTGTGTTACATCATTCCTGCATGGCTTAACAAGGTGAATCTATGCTATAGCAAGTAATGTCATTTTGGTGCAGCATTGAGGTGAGTGTGATGCCATTTCACTGTGGAACAATGATGTCACGTGTGATGTTGCTGTGCATAAGGAAGTTTGGACCAGCGTGGTCATGCTACTCTCCTGTTTAATGTAATTTTGGTGGTGGGTAATGATGGCTGAAAGTATCTGACCTTTGTGATGGCTGCTTTTGCAAGGGACTGTGGAACTGACAACTCCTAGAGCACGCTGGCTGAGCGGCCCCATATGACCCTTTTCTGCATGGTAGATGTTAGCGCACAGCACACCAGTGACCTTCCCAACATGGTGGACAAAAAGCGCCTACAGATGATATTTCCAACATGCACCCTGTTAAAGGATGACCTTCACAACATGGCTACCTCATGAAAGTGCCATACGACCTTACCAAGAAGGCCGCCCAGTTTTTACACTTTGACCTTCCTAACGCGCATCCGTATCTTGCATGTGATCACTCCACCACAGCCGCTTGCCAATATGGCCGCCACGCCGCCGCCGCCGCCGCCACTCTTCCGGGGATGGGGGGGTTTGTCTGCAGTGAGCTTCCGGACCTTCCCAACATGGCGCCTTCATCTTTTGCCGTCGCGTTACGTGCGCTTACGGAAGTGGGTGGGGTTTGGGCTGCCGCAAGCGCAGGCGCATGGGGCACCCAGGCCGCCATTTTGTTTGGCCGCCGCGGCTGGTGGCCGGGCAGGCAGGGAATACGCTGCTGTTTCCGGGTTGCGGCGGGAGGAGGCCCCGGCGCGGAACAAGCGCCTGAGGTAAGCGACTCCGGGCCTTACACGGGGAGGAGGGATGATTTCTCATTTCCCACAACCCTTTGCTTTTTGCGGCGCGGGGACTTGATCTTTGACCTCTGTGGTCCAGGCAGGAGTGGGTGGGGTGAGTCCGGAGGCCTAGCTCTGGGATGGGAGGTGGAGAATGGATTGGGGCTGCAGCTGTGAGGAGGAGACCGGGGGCTGCAACTGGAGACTGGGAGGGGGCTGCAGGGATTTGGGGCTGAGAAGGTGATGGGGGAAAGGATAAGGCGATGCTGATGTAGCTTGAGTGTGGCTAGTAGCTTAGTTCATTAAGTGGGGAGAACGGAGGAGGTGAGTAATGGGTCGGAGCTGTGGGGTTTGGTAGGAGGTGGGGTGGGATAGCTCACTGAGAGAGAGCAATGGACTGTGGCTGTAGATGGACAGGATGCAGGGGCTGGGGATGGATGGGTAGGTGGGTGGGCTGCACCAGGGGGGAAGGGACCAGTGGGTGTGGTTTGGAGGTGATGCAGGATTCTAAGGCGCTGCAAAGGTAGAGCTATGGCTGGAAGTGGTGGGGGAGCTGGTGGCCTAGCTCACTCGGTGGGATGTGGGGATGGTTGGTGCTGCAGCTGCAGACTGAGGTGTGTGTTCTGTAACTTGTGGAGTGGTGAGTATGGGCTAGCAAGTAGGCAGATGGGGCTGGAGAAAGAGTGGAGGGGCTGGAAACCCGGAATAAGGAGTTGTGGCTGGTAGGGTGTGTCCAGAGATTGGAAGAAGAGTTGGAGGGGTGCAGAGGTTGGAGACTCTGTTAGTGGTGGGGCTGGAGGTTTGATGGGGTGCGGTGACTGACTATGTTGGGGGAGGGAGTAGGGTGTAGATGAAGTGTAGGGTGAATTTGTAGCTGGAGGGGATGGGGTTGAAAGAATGGGGAGCTGTGGCTAGTTCCAGAAAAGTGTGGGTTGATGGTGCAGTAGCTGGAGGGGGAGTGGGAAGAGGAGGAAAGTGCAGAAGTCTGGCCCGGCAGCTAGGGATTGACAGGGGTTGTCTGCAGTGAGCGGGACTTGGAGCGAGGGGGAAGTGGCTGTAGATGGCTGGGGTTATAGCTGGAGGATGTAGGGGCTGGGATTGTGTTACAGTAGCTGGAGGGGTGTGGTTCTGGGGTGATATTGGTGTTGCCCTGCAGACATGGAATTGACAGGCACATGAATCTTGTGAGGTGAGGGCTTCTAATTTGGCCCAGTGCTGAGGGAGTGCAGATGTTCGGGCATGGGGTTGATGTTGGCAGGGGGTGGGTGTATTGGACTTGTGTTCAGAGGCACTGGGACATTTGCAAGGTGTGTGGTATGTCTGAACTTGTGGGTGGTGATGCCCTGGGAAGGGGATGCGAAAGGGTTGGTATGCTGGGTGTATGGGCAGGGGAGGTGTGCTGGTCCTGTAGTTGGAAAGAGAGTGGTGTTGCTGGGTCTGAAAGTGGAGACTGGTGGTAAGGGGTGTACCATGCCAAGGACTCCATAAGACTGGCTGAGTGGGGTGAGGAATGGGGAGCTGTGGCTGGTTCTAAAAGGGCATGTGTTGTATGTGTGGTGGTGGGACTTTCTGCTTGTAGCAAGGGATTTCTCTGGGGGGTAGGGGTTAACGAGGCTGCTGCAGAATGGATTGGTCTCTAATTCCTGAGCCCAGTGAGGAACAGGCCTGTGCCTCTCTTCCTCTCAGCCTATCCCCGTGTGCCACCTGTGCATTTCCTGCTGTTAATGGTGGCCCTGTGCTCCCTATAGCATCATAGCAGACCCTAGTGCTGATGCATTGAGGCCCTTGTTCCTTGTTCTGAATGAATGGAGTGTAGTGCTTTGAAGTGTTGGTGCTCAGTGGGCCCTGTGGTCTGCCCTGTCATAGCATTGGGTTCTATGAGCATAAACAGAGTGGAGGCCGTGATGTGCCTGCCTTGGGGTAAAGCACCTGCGTGGCCCCTCCCCGTTGCCATTCGCCTTGCAGGCAGGAGCTAACCTGCTTTCCTAGAAGCTCCTGTTTACTCCTGTCTGATTGCGTTGTTTGCTTAGCAGATGGGCCTCTCCTTAAACCCAGCAGCTATGTGGATGAGCTGGGAACATCCTCATTGCTAGCTGAAAAGCCTTTCCTGGAGTAAGGAGGCAGAGTATCCTGACCAAATTCTGACATTTCTGTGTATGTGGAAGTCTCTCTCCCTGTAGAATCCTAGCTTATCACTGCTTATGGATGTGTGTAGCCAGGTTATGAAATTTGCAGGTGCTTGGGAGCCATTGGAGCCCAGAAAACTGGGACTGGTGACTGGTTCAGGGGTGTAGTGGGGCAAGAATGGTTTAATATTCAGATAAAGTCTGGTGACTGAATTTTATTTTGGCTCCTGGAGTTTGATCTGAAATTTCATGTCCTGTGTGTAGCCATTTCCAAACTCTCCTTATCCTCCCCACCCTACCCTACCTATGAATTTCTGCCATGTCTTCTCTCCTTGTACTTGTGGGTTAGTTTACCTTGATGCGTCCATTGCTGGCCCTTGAGTTTTGTAATGTTGCTCAAGCTTCAAAGCTAATAAGAAACTGACAGGAGCTGGTTGCTCTACTGCTAAATCTTTGGGAACCTAGGGCAAGGATTGCAGGGAGGCTGTGGGGTGAGATTGAGGGCATGGGAAGAGTGTTATCTGAGGGGTTCAAGGTTGCAGTCTGAGACTGAGGAACAGAAAGAGAGCTGTATGTCTGGGAAGCCCAGGAGTGGGAGAGCATAGGGACTGCAAATCACGACTGTGGAGTTTTGGCAGGTATGCTTGGAGAAAGCCCAGAGCTGGTGTGGAAGGAGATGCTGTGGCTTGGGACCTGGGGCTGTTCAGCTGAGTTAGGCACTGCCTACCCCTGGGGTGCTGTAGTTTAAGATGTTCAGAATGTATTCTTAGTCTGAATATTGTGCTTGAATTAGAACCCTGCTGTCGAACAGGAACCTGACAGAACCCAACCAGCTGTGTTGGGTTTGGGTCCCCTCTCTCTCTCTGGGCTGTCCCTCGAATGCCCACCAGGCCATCCGCAGCCCAGTTGCCTGTACCCGTGTGATCAGAAACCCTCACCGCAATTGGGGAGCTTTCGGAGGTCCGCACCCCTAGAAACGCCTCCCCTTGATCTCCCAGCCCAGCCGTAACTCAGAGAATGTTCTCTGGCCACCCATGACTGGGAAGACTTCGCAGTGAGGTTGTCTTATGTGAAAAAGGCTTGTCTAGGCTCTCAGCTAGAGTGCCCTCTTAATGAACCTCCCATAACCAAATAAACACACAAGCACACTAGGCTTGATTATAAAACATATGTTGAGTACATACAAGTACGAGGCTGTTGATCAGATAGTGCAAGTCAATAAATCAAACCTAATGTGTACACATTCTAAGATATACTGAGATTCCCTAACTGTCCTCTTACCCTAAGGCACGGTTCAAAGACCCTGTTGGACCCGATGTTTAAGCTGGGCACAATTCCTTAGTGAATCGGAAAGTCTTTAGTCCATAGTTAGGCAGCTTCTCTTCCAAGCTGCTGGTTCCTTGAAGACCAAGATGGAAGTGCCCCAAAGTATCTAGAGATCCTATCTCTTCTTTTCCTGTTTGCAGGGGCTTCGGTTTCCTGTGTCCCTGCTGCTTTTGTTGTTTTTGATTTGGCTGCCCATCTCACCTGGGTGTTGCTTTAGCAACAAAATGCTCACTTGATTTGACACAAGGTTTTCTTGTCCCTCCCCCCTACAGAACTAGTTCAGCGAGGGGGGTAGGGCTCACACTCTTTTAATGCGTGTCTTTAGCTGTCCTTCTTAGTCATATTTACCTTCAATACCCCCAGATTCTGTGTGCCATCACTCCCAAATGCCTGTGATGCCCCTCTTCCCCGTGACACACAGTTTCCCCAAATGCCTTTTGAGGCCAGGAAGAGTTTTTAAAGTAGATTTTTTTGTCACTGTAACTTTTGTTTAGCCACAGCAGTTCTGGGAACCCAGCTGGCTGGCTGCTTACAGACATTGGTGCCTGCAGTGCTAAATGTGTTTAGGTCCCTACCTCACTCTGCACCTTACCTGATAAGTGCTGGGGGAAAGTAAGAAGGGAGGGTTTGCTGTTGTAGGGTGCCACTTTCAGCAAACCCTTCAGGTGCAGAATCTCTGGTTGTGGGAACTGTTCAGGTTAGGCACCCCAGTCCTGCACACTACTTTCCATGTTAACAGGCTGTGTTTTGTATGATCTGTGCTGGGTGAAAATGCTTTGGCACGAGAGTCTGTGGCTTTGTTTGAGGTCCTGGTTTAACCTTCAGCAGACTTTGCTCCAGAGCTCAATTTGTTCAGTTCTCTCTCTTGCAGAAAGTGGCAGCCCTGCTTGCAGATGCTGCAGAATCTGACCTAAGCAGATTCTCTCTCCCTTCCCCCCCCCCCCCCCCAAATTACAGCCACGTCTGGAGGGCATGGTGTGAGGCATGAACATGCATTGATTAGAAGATGTCTGAAGCAGCCCCACCTCAAGAGAGCATCTCTAGGGTGCTGCTTTTTGCAGCATAGATTTCTAGCACTTCAGCTTATTGTGTGTGTCATGTCTCATAGGTGTCCTGGCACCACTGGTTTTGCAAAGCCTTGGGGGAGAAAATGTGGCTTCTCTTCACACTTCAGATGGAGTTTAGCAAAATCCCTGTGGATCTAGCTCTTATCGCAGGCTGTCAGAACCTGTGATCATTAAAGAATTTCTCAGCTAGCACCCTGCACAGTAAGCAGCTGAAATCAGTGTTTTGATGTAAGTATGCTCAGCTGTTGCACCACTGGAAATGTGGAGGTTACACCCCCACACAGGATAAATCCCTTTTTATACAAATGAGTGATGTGTCTCTGTCCCCCTGTGTTCCCCTCACCAGTGTCCATCTTAGATTGTAAGCCCACGCTACCCCGTGGACCTGTCTCCATTAATAACAATTGTGAAGTGCCAGGTACACTGCTGGTGCTCTATAAATGTTGAATAATTAATAACGGTCAGCCATCAGATCCAGCCTCTTCAACTTTTTGTCCAGCCTGAGGCTCCTGTCTGACGCTTAAATTTTGCCTTGCTACGAATAACTCCTCTTATCTGCAAGCGTGTTGCTGCATTTTAGCAGAGAAGATGATTTTCTTGTGGTCAGGACACTTCATCAAAGGGCGGGCTGGTGTGATTTGCTATCTCTCCCCTTATAATTGGATCTGTTTTACTCAGGTTTTTGTAACTCGGAGGAGGCCTTTGATTTAGCACCATGTCTCAGGCCATCAAGCGAATGGGAGTGTGTGAATTTCAGAACGTTCTCCTCAGTGGCTGCAGGTTATTAACAGAGCCAGGAATGAAAGTTGCCGCTGGTGAGTGCAGCCCTGTTATTGGATTTTCTGTTCTAACAGGATTGGATCTTAACGGGTTATCTTTGAAGTGAGGCGTGACAATCTCCCCCCACCCCGTCATGGTGTGAATGCAGAGGTGACAAGGTATATTCCAGAAGGGAGCTCTCGCTTTCTGGCTTGCTTTCCTCTTAAGAGAGGCTGCCGAGGCTTTGAATCTGTCTGACCTACTTATTTTTTTTTCTTGGTTTGGGAGAGGAGCAAGCACTCCTTAAGCCCTTAGCTAGCTGGCACTTCAGTAGTGGGGCTAGGGCAGTGGGCTGCATGAATGCAGCTGCTCTGGAGCAACGTGACTCTGCTTGATCTTCAGAACATGAAGATCTCTCTTGCTCCAGAGCAATAAGGCACTGGTTTCAATCCAGAGCAAGGGCCCTGAAGCAGAAGTTTTCCTGGGCAAGCCTTGCATTTCCCCTTGCTTTCCAGAAGGTATTTATTCTCAGGGCAGTGCTGTTGTCAGTGCTGCTGTTGAATGGCAGAGGCATGGGCAGTGTGTGGTTCCCAGAGTGGATAGTACCAGCACATTCACTTCAATGGGACTTCCTTGCTAGCTGCTAGTACAGGTGCTATCCACCTGGAAGGTGGTGTTCTTGGAATCCACAGGCCTTTGAAGCATTCTCCCAAGGCAAGCTAGTGTCACAAAGAGGGGAAGTGATCTGCTCTGGGTCACTCAGTGAACTTGGAAACTCTTAATTTCTGCTGCGCTGTGTCGGAAGCTACCTTTTTGTCTGCAAACCTTGCTGGATGGGCTTATCTTCCTGCCCCTTCTACTACCCCTGTTACTGCTTTCAAGCCAGCACTTGGATATCTTAAAAATACTTACAGCTTGGGGGGTGGGGGTGGTGTCTGATCAATGCATTCCTGTATGAGGCTAAGTCCAGGTTCAAGTTCCACTAGCAGAATCTGTTACTGAAGGGGCCCAGCATGGCGCTCTGATTCTGGAGCTTCTTGTCATTTGCCCTCCCCCGCCCCCCTCCAAGATGGCCATGACACTGGTACTGGTGTGGAGAGACACCTGCTTTGCTGTAGCTGCTTCAACCAATCCCTCAGACTGCTGTATGGGAACCACAGGTCTAGAGCACTTGTCTGGGCACCTGTAGACCTGGGTTCTAATTCTAACTCTGCCCGTGCCTTGTGGGGATCTTGGGCAAGTTATTTCACTACTGTGTGCCTCATCCAGTTTCCCATCTAGGTAATGGAGATACCGTTGTGAATACCGTGCGGTTTCTGGGTGAGGAAGCTGAAGTGGTATTGCTGTGAAGGTGGTTTCCATGTGTAACAGACAGGTGGTTTTAACATGGAGATTCTGTGAGTGAGAGCCAGCCCTGGTGACAGTGAGAATGCATCGCTGAAGCAAGCAGTGTTACTGCAGGTCAGCCTCTGCTACTGAAAGTCGGAATGCTTTTGCTTTAGGTGCTACAGGGCCCACACCGATGCTGATCTGCTTCTGAACGCTTAGGTAATGCATGCAAATATGTGGGTATCCCTCTCAGGAGTGCTTGAAATTCCAAGTGGCCTTCATGCCTGTCCCTAAACGTGTGAGGGCCCCCAGTGTCTGCCAAAGCGCTCTATGCTGCAGTCATGCTTGCGTACTGCAGAGCTAGCTGGTGCTGGTTTAAGCAAACGGTGGGTCTTGGTACCTCTGCAAGGCAAGCTGCTTTAAGGACCCGAGTAGGGATTTGGTACTAGGGTTTGACCCGAGCATTCTCACTCCTGACACGGTTCTGTCAAACTGGAATCTGCTTTAGCAGGCTGGGTTTTTTGGCCGTTTTGCAATAGTGTCTGTACAGTCATGCTGGGATTGTGGCACACCTGATACCGCGATGAGCCTGGTCTCCCTGGCTTGTCTTTATGGCTGCAGACTCACTACTTGAAAGTCTAGTTCTATGCCAGTGCTATTCTTCGTAGGTGACGAATTGGAAGAACTGTCGCAAATCAACGTGACTGGAAGAAGTTCTAGAGCAAATTCAATAGTGACAAATCACCAGGACCAGATGGTGTTCAGCCCCAGAGGTTTGAAGGAACTCAAATATGAAATCACAGACCTACTATTGGTAACTTGTAACCTATTTCTAAAAGCTGCCACTGTACCCAAGCACTGGAGGGTAGCAAATGTAACACCAATATTTAAAAAGGGCTCCAGAGCCAGTCCTGGAAACTACAGACTGGTGAGCCTGACTTTGGTGCCGGGCAAACTGGTAGAAACAATTGTTAAGAAGAAAATTACTGGGCATATTGATAAACACAACATAATGGGGAAGAATTGACATGGATTTAGCAAAGGGAAGTCTTGCCTCACTAATCTATTGGAATTTTTTGAGGGTATAAATAAGCATGTGCATAAGGGTGAGTCAGTCAATACAGTGTATTTGTATTTTCAGAAAGCCTTTGATAAAGTCCCTAATGAGAGAGAGACTCTTGAGGAAATGAAATAGTCATGGAATAGGAGACAATGTCCTATCGTGGATCGATAACCGGTAGGACAGGAAACAAAGGGTAGGATTAAATGGTCAGTTTTTGCTATAGAGAGAAATAAACAGTGGAGTGCCCCTGGGACTGGTGGTGGTTAATATTTTTATTAATGATCTAGAAAAGGGAGTAAAGAGTGAGGTAATCAAATTTGCAGATGACAGATTTGTTCAAGGTAGTTAAAACCTGAACGGACTGTAAGGAATTGCAGGAGGATCTTGCAAACCTGGATGAGTGGGCAACTAAATGGCAGATTTATTTATTTAGGTTTGTGCCTTTCCCTTAGGCTGAGGGTGGCTCACATTTCATCTTATTAACTTATACAATTAACATCTAACAATAAACACTAAACTAATTAACTCCACTGTAATCCTCACAACACTGTGGGGTAGGTTGGTTGAGAGATCTGTGTTGGGCCCACAGTTACCCAGTGAATTCATGGCTAAGGCAAGTCTTGAACCAGGACCTCCACCCCCAGTCCTGTGCTCTTAACCACTAGTACAAACCACTACCCACAAGTGCAAAGAACATAGGGAAAAGTAATCCAAACCAATATGTACACAATGCTGGGTTCTAAATTAGGGGTTGCCAGTCAGGAAAAGGCTCTTGGAGTCATTGTGGACAATACATTTTTGAAATCCTCAGCCCAGTGGGCGGCAGTTGTCAAAAAAGCAAACGGAACATTAGGAAATTCTGAAAGTAATAGAGAATAAAACTGAAAATATCATAATGCCCCTATATAAATCTGTGGCATCCACACCTTGAATATTATGTGCAGTTCTTGTCACCCCATCTCAAAAAAGATATAGTAGAACTAGAAAAGGTACAGAGAAGGGCAACAAAAATGATTAAGGGTATAGAATGGCTTCCGTACAATGAGAGGCTTGATAGCTTAGGGCTTTTCAGCTTAGAAAAGAGACAAATGAGAGGGAATATGATAGAAGTTTATAAAATCATGATCCGTGTGGAGCAAGTTAATAGGGAGAGATTATTTACCCTTTCAAATAGTTCTAGAACTAGGGAACACGCCATGAAACTAAGAGATAGCAGATTTAGAACAAAAGTGTCTTTTTCACTCAACGTAAAATTAAGTTGTGGAATTTGTTGCCCGAAGATGTGGTCAAGGCCAGTAGTCTAGCTGGGTTTTAAGAATTGGATAAGTTCTTGGAGGGTAGGTCCATTAATGGCTGTTAGCCAAGTAGGTGTGGAGAACGTAACCGCTAACTTTTGGGAGCTGGGAGTGAACAGGGAATGGATCGTCTCGTTGTGACCTGCTGGATACTTCTCCGTAGTGACTGAGATTGGCCACTGTAGGAGACAGGATGCTGGGCTCGATGGACCATTGGTCTGACCCAGTGTCACAAGGAGACACTGGGCTACATGTAGACTACAGGTCTAACAAATATGTAAAAGTAAAGATTAAACATGTATGTAATGTAAAAGCTGAGAGCTGGAAACTCACTTCATGCAATGGAGAGAGACAAAGACAAGCCGAATGTGTATTCGGAGACCTCTGCCGACACCTCTGCAAGAGCCAGACAGAAGCCATTCAGTTGTAAATGCACCTTTCCTGCGGACGTGACCAAGAACACGCACTCCCAAGGCGGGAAAGGCAGACAAAGAAAGCTGGAGAGAGATTTAAAGAGAGATCTGTTTCCCTGGAACTCAGTTACTGTTGGGATGTCACTCAACCTCTGACTCGCGGAGCAAGTCAGCAAGTCCACTGCAGCAATGTGCTGAGAGAAGGAACTTTACTTTCTGGCCAACTTAAGATGGGTGCCCAGCCACGCTACCTCACTGGCTGAGAAATGGACTTTTGTAGGGTAAGATTTAACTAGGGATACACACAGTTCAGACTAGGAATGCGTTATTTACTTTTGTTTATTAGCCACTTTGTGTTCAAACTATCTTTGCTTATGTAATCAATAAACTTTCTTCTTTACTAAGAAGTGATTCTTGTTGTCTGCACATTGGGGGAACACAATCTGAGGATCCTGTGCCTTCAAGCACTGGCGAACCCAGAGAGAGTCTAAGAATAGGAAGTCTCTGGGAGTTTGGGAGACAAAAGTATTGTCCCCTTTGCAGGACTGAATCAGCCAGAGAGAGAACTGGTTCAGGGGGGCTGCAAGTGAGGGAAACTGAGTCACCCAACCCAGAAAAGTGGGGTAGTGGACCTCAACCCTGTGACAGTGGCGCCCAACGAGAAAGGTTACGCTCAGAATTGTGCACCAATGTGTAGAAAAGCATAGGAGGATAGCCAAGAGTGGGATTCTCTGGAAGGAGTAAATCCCAAATCTGAAGAGAGTGAGTTGCCAGTGCCATCTGGAACTCAACTCTGAGAGTGGAATAAGCAAATCTTTGAACAGTGTGTGCAGTGTTCATTGATTTAAATTTGATTTTGGGTGTCAGGGCCAGATATCAAAATAGGGGTGCCAAATACCCCACTTTCCTGGGTTTTCTTCATTGCATGAAGTGAGTTTCCAGCTCTCAGCTTTTACATTACACACATGTTTAACCTTTACTTTTAAATATTTGTTAGACCTGTAGTCTACATGTAGCCCAGTAACTCCTTGACACACCCAGTATGGCACTACTTATGTCCAACACAAGGGTGGACACTGAACATGGCATCATCCTAAACCAAACCCAAGGGAGCCCAGTTGTAAGCCATCTAGTTCTTTGGCTTCTGGAAAGAGGGTGATCATCACAATGCAGTGTTGCTTACAACAAACACTGTAAAGCAACTGATCGACTTCCCAGGCTCCTATGTGTTCAGAGGAACACACAAACATTGAGCACATACTGTGGTATGTCACCAAAACAGTAACATTGTTTTTGTTGTGTTAATGTAGCCCTTCTGTAATGCTAAGCCAAAGTAATTTTTTAGGCTTTGTTAACTCTAGTATCGTTCACTCCAAATTGTAAACTGATTTAGTACTGCCTCAGTTGGCCCCCAGAAGTCTTGTCTTGAAAATGTACAAGATGGCACACATCCCTTCATGAGTTGCATGCAGAGCACTCTGGAATGAGGAGCCATAGAGTTCACAGCAGGAGAGGCACCGTGTGTTGCATGCAGAGCACTCTGGAATGAGGAGCCATAGAGTTCACAGCAGGAGAGGCACCGTGTGCTGCAACCTGGGAATGGTTACCAACCAAATGGGGAAAAGAGTTCAAATTATAAGGTACTTCAATTTAGAAAGCAAAGAAAATTGTCTACTCATTATTCCAGAGCACGTTCTTTGATTCCTACTCTGGGAAACATCACTTGAAATGGGAGGAATACTGAGGTAGAGCTGAGCTAGACTCCTAGGTCAAAGGAATGAGTCCTACATTTATTGTCATTGGCTGTATAAATTTTGCAGACCTGGCTAGCTAAGGGGTGAGGAAACTTTCTTCTTCCATGGGCCATTTTGAAAATTAGTACAAGCTCCATGGGCCAGATATGAGTTGAGGGTGGAGGTGCCTAAGATAGGGGAAAGTCTGATCATGGGATCCAGTCCCTGTCGTTAAGTGCATGCCTTTATCTCTTCGATCCCTTCTCCTGAGCTCAGTTTTTCAGTGTGGCTGAGGATCCATGGGCCTTATCCAGGAATTGGAAAGGGGGTGAATAAAAACAGCTTCAGGTTGATTCCTGCAGGTCCCCCATCCCTGGGGTAGCAGAAAATGCAACACCCCCATCCCAAATAATCTGGCCAACCACATCCTGGCTGGATCTCCGCTTCGGTCTTTGTGGCATTGGTTCTGCCTGGGAGTAATCACATTTTTCTGTAAGAATCCTAACTAAGGTTCTTGCGTTCTTAGAGCAAGGATTTGCTCTATTGCCCAGCTATGCTAAATAGCTTACACTCTATATGCCTTTTGCTTTGGCCACATTTAATCTAGATTTCAAATCTGTTTCTCTCACCATGAAGAGGAGGACAAGAGAGGAGTTGCAGGACCTTTCAAAGAGGCTTATTACACTGTCTTCCAGGCCACAAGAGATAATGGATTACCTTCTGTTTGCCTGCCTGCCTTCCTCTCTCCACCCCATTAAAAATCCTACACTGCCACTTGGAGCTGAGTACTTCCGCATGAGCTCATGTTTGCTGTTGCTCCCTTGCATTCTTCCCTTTCAGACTAGGAAAAGTTAGCTCTAGTCTTGTTCCGTGAGCTCTAGCCAAGACAGGTTCCTTGTCTTGGGAAGACAGCCAACCACCATCAGGGTTTTCTTAGTGGCAGGCCAAGCAGAAAGAGGCTCTGATGAAAGTTAGGCAGTAACTCTTAAAATTGCTGGGAATACACAATGCCTGAAAATCAGGAAGAGAAGATGGATGATCAGGATGCAATCTTGGAAACAGTTGATGGGAGAATTGCCAAGATAAGACTTATTATCCCTTCCATAGTGGGTCAGAGTAGTGATCTGTCTAACCTGCTGTCTCTAGCAGTGGCCAGTATCAAGAAAGGGTACAAAAACAGGTTGTATGCAGTGATTAATTGCTACTGCAGTGGTGTCATGAGCTCCATGGATCCTCCCCTACCCAGACCCGGGATGTTGGCACGGGAGTGAGCTCCCATCTGACCCTGCTAGCTGCTATTGTAGTGGCATGTTGATGGCAGCCCTTGTCTTTTGAGCCTTTTCCTTGAATGGAAACTGTTCCATACTCTGGATCATCTTTGTGGAACCCTGCAGACCGAACCAAGCCCAACAGGGCCCAGCTAGTCCCATTGGGCTTGGTTCAGGAACCTTCCCTCCCCAAGCTCCCCAGACTCACTCTGGGCTTCCATAGGTGGGGCCATGCCTTTTTCTAGTTATGCCAAGTAGATTGGGGGATATAGCCTCTGATGGTTGGGAGGTGCGAGTGAAAGGAATGGATCACTCCATTATGACTTGTTGGGTGGTACTCTGAAGCAACTGAGAATGGCCATTCTGAGACGAGATGCTGGGCTTGATGGACAATTGGTCTGACTCAGTATGGTGCTACGTGTGTATCTTGATGCGACTCCCACTGAGAACAGTGACACAGCACGACTTGGAGGCACATCTATGTCCAAAAAAGGAGGTGAAGTTAAGGCTTTTCTTTGGACAGTCACTGTTTCTGAGCCTCAGTTCCACATCTGTAAAATAGGTGTGGTAATCCTGCCTCTCGGGGATTCTGTGAGTTAGTTGTGAAAAGCTTTTCCTATTTAAAGTGCCATGTATATTGGTGACTCCCAAAGCTTTCCCTGTGTGACCCTAATTTTGAGAATTGGCTATAATTCTGAGACCCTAGACTTCAACAGAGACATGTATAGTATATCAATCAGGATTGTGACTCATCTGCAGATGGCGTGAGTCCACTTGGGATCCCAGTCACCAGTATGAGAACCTCTGGTGCAGAGACAGTCTTATTGTTGGTCTTGAATTGGGAGATGGGATTCAAACCCTGTCTTGGTCATGAACTTGCTGGTGATCTTGGGCAAGTCACTGTTTCTCGGCCTCAGTTTTCCATCTGGAAAATGGGAATAATGATGACCTACCTCACAGGGTTGTTGTGAGGGTGAACTAAATAAGGATTGGAAAGCTCTTTGAACACCGAAGGCGGTATATACATAAATAATAAGTGTGACTGGGGCTTTTGGTTCTTTAAAGTGTAGCAGGCTGCAAGGGCTTCAGCCTAGTTTGGAGACTAGCCCCTAGTGGGCCTCCCCTGCAAGTCCCTCGTGGACAAAGTGCTGCTTAGAAACTAAGTCCTTGAGCAATGCTCCCTAGGAGCTATGGCCAGGACTCAAGAGGCCAAGGCCCCAGGCATGCATGGAAGAACAGGGCCTAGCTGCGTTGGCTATAAAAGCCAAAAGACCGATTAGCTCAGTGTGGCGGTAGGAGACGGTTCTCTCCAGAGAACTCTCCTACACCATGACAGGAGCGAGACTACAGAAGCGAAAAACGGAATAAGGGATTCGCTCCAGTGTGTCTGATGTTGCCTACATCAAGGTGGGACCTCTCATTTTCTTTATTTACACAGATTGTGGGCCTTTTAAGGTCCCAGGGACACCCAGGGGGGCTGGACCCCCTAAGGATATTGGACTTAAGCGCTGCTGGTGACGATAGGCCTGGCTTGAGGGGAGGCTGAAGGCTAGGATCAAACACACTTAGTAAGTTTGGATATCGATCACACAGTTACTTACCCCAGAATTGGGTCCACATGCTGATTGGACACTCGAGCAGCTAAACAGGTTACAACGTCTGTTACAGGCAAACTGGCTCCAGGATGCCTGAGCAAAGGGAAGTCTCTCGGGACAGCGTCCACCTGCACGCTGGATCCATTGCAAGTGTCCACGGGGTTGGAGCTAATTTCCCCATAAGCCTGCCAGCACCCTTTAAGGGCTCCGGAAGACCGCCCTGTCACAATAACTACTACTAATTGTGGGCTAGCTGAGAGGGCTGGGTAATGAATTTATCACATTGCTGGAGACTGCTTCTGGAGAGCCCAGCATCTTTCCAGTTAAGCAGGAAAAACACATTTCATCCAAATAATCTTTCCATTTCTTGTGGAAATAATGGCATGCATATTCAATATTAGCCAGCGGACAGAGGACCTGAGCAGTAGGGCCTTGGCTTTTACCCAACGTTGGCAAGGCAAGCTTTATTTGCAAGGCTATAAAATATATATAAATTCACTAACCAGGCGTACAAAATGACTTGCCAGACTGGTACTTGCAATGAGGAGGGCTGTGAAAATCCACTTGCCAGCTCACAGAAACAAGCGAGTAAGTAGATTTTTGTACAGCCCTTTTTGTATTGCAGTAGTGGCATCTTAGAGGCTTCCTCGGATTGGGGCCCCATTGGACAGATGTTAACACATTCTGGTGTTGCTAGGTGATGAGATTCTTCTAAATTAATTTGAGCCGGTTTGGCTACAGATGTAGGTACGTGGAGTATAAACTGGCTCCAGGATGCCTAAGCAGAGGGGAGTGGTTGGGGATAGAATCCGCATGCTGGATCCATTGCAAGTGAAGAGGGATTGGTCAAAAATGTGCTTTTTATGTTTGAAGCCTGGTCTTTCTCGCTTCCATTTGGCTCGCAATGGAACAAGTCTCTCCATAACAAATCCACTTGCGATTTTGCTAGGTTTCTCGTCGGCTTCCTCTTTCCCCTTTGTGGTAGTAATCTGCTCTTTTGGACTTGTTTGTTTGGGTGATGGTAGTGGGGGATTTCTTTCTGTCTCGCTTTAACATTTGCCTGAGGTGGTAGGTGCTTGCAGAGTGACCACTTTGATTAACTGCCCATCTTTGCCACGCGGACAAATCTAGTTAGTTCTAGAAAACTCCTGCCATACCCAAGACAATTCAGTCAGCTGCATCTGACCCACCTCCACCAAGTCTGTCTCTTCCAGACAGATGCTGGGAGATCATTGACGGCTTGCTATATGCTTGGAGCATGAGCATAGAGAAAGTAAGATTGTCGTGTTGATCCCAAATATATTAGTCAATGGAGACAAAGTAGTATAGTGATATCTTTTATTGGACCAACTACAGTTGGGAGAGGTATGCATGAGTGTCATAGATACATAGAATTGTAGGGCTCTGTTTAAAGGACAACTAGTCCCGCCTCATTCCCTGCAGCTGGATTAATCATCCCTGACAGATATTTATCCAGTTCCCTTTAAATACTTCCAAGGCTCCCTTGGTAATTGTTCCATTGCCCAACTATTGTTATGAAGGATAGAGAATTTCTCCTGGTGTTTAATCAAAACCTTCCCTCTCTTGTCCTAACGCTCATCTTGAGTCATAAACTGGAGACAGAAGTGCTTCTCATGTCCTCTCTAGCCTGGGCCTGACCCCGAAGAGGTTTATTCTGACTGGCTGCTCTGAATGGGGCTTGTATGTGTCACAGCCCAAGCATGACTGCAGATTTGGTTGGCTGGCAGTGTCAGCCAATGGAATAAGTCACTGGGCCAGGAGTTAGGGCTCCTATGTCTATCGGAACCGTGCTCTGAGACCATGCAAGTCGTCACGAGGTGTGCGCATGCCTCGGTTCCTGCAGCTGTGAATCGGGTGATCTTGCCTTTTCCCTAAAATGCTGAAAAAGACTGTGTCCACGAAACATTAAGAATTGTGATAGCCTGCTCTCCGGTGGAATTAACATACTTTGCTCACTAAGTGTGCAAAACATTGTGTCTGACTAATACACCTGTAAACCGCTTGGGCCCCACCTACCTGCGGGACCGCCTCACCCTCCGGGTCCTGGATCGGCCCTTGCGGTCAGCCGGGGGCGTCCTCCTCGGGGTCCCCCAGGTTTCCTGGGTGTCCACCACGAGGAGGGCGTTCTCTGCGGCTGCACTGCAGCTGTGGAACTCGCTCCTGTTGGAGGTCCATTTGATTACTGACCTCCCCTCTTTCCGCAGGCATTGTAAGACCTGGCTGTTTCGCCAGGCTTTTCTTGAAGGAGATGGGGTGGGTGGGGGTGGGTTTTATACTCTTCTAATTGTAGTTTATTATTGTATATTTTAATAATGTTTTAAAATGCTGTGAGCGGCTCTGAGATGCCTGAGGCAGGAGGGGGTGGCATGTGATTTTTAATATAAATAAATAAACCCTGTCAGTTGAGCCCCTAATACTACAGTATCTCAGTACTTCATGATTCTCTAATCCTCATGCTATCCCTTTAGGGCAGGGATCTTATCCCCATTGCACAGATGGGAAATTGAGACCCAGGGAGACTAAACAATCTGCCCAGGGTGACACAGGAGTCTGTGACAAGCAGGGAATTGAAGCAGGTCTCCCAGATCCCAGGTTGCTCATCTAACTGCCTTCTCGCCAGTAGCTGCTTTTCTGCTTTGTGCATGGCCTGATGCTGCTTTAGTTCCATTAGGTACCCTTTGCTTTGCAAATTCTGCTTTGCACCTGTGCCTGCCATAGAAGGACAAGAATTTTAGGGCCCTTGAGGAAAGGGGAACTTAGATTAGCAAGAGCTGCTGAACAATGCCATTACTATTTTAGCTGTAGTAGGTTAATAATCTCAATCAGGCCTAAGGATCAGATGCCCTTTGGTTTATTGGAGGAAGGTGATGAATTCCCCTTCTCCAATCTTTGCCAAGGGTCACATTTTGAATGGTCAGGAAGCTTCCAGTTTGGCCTGCGCTTCCCGCTGTCACTGCAACATTTGAGGAAATTTAAGGAAAGTCCTTTTGTCGGAGCTCGCTTGAAGCAGCCTGGGGAAATGCAAAGGGCTACATGCAATGGGAACTTCCTGCCTGCCAGCTTAATGTCAGGGTAGGATTCCTTGATGATGATTAAATGCTTCCTCTGCCAGAGGAGCTAAGCGAAGATTGATGAGAGAGAATGTTGGCAAATGGTGGGGTGCTGTGGTCATGAATGGAGCAGCTCCCCTATCAAAGTCTTTGGGAGTTCTGCTCCATTAGGAACAGTGGAATTTGCCTCTGAGGCTGCAGTATTTTGAACTCAAGGTTTTGTTAAAAATACATCCTCGGTGTCCACAGGCCGTAAATAATGCATAGCAAGCGTCTGAGTCTTGCAGAGCTGGAAACGCAGACGCAGCCTATGAATGAGAAGCTCTATCGAGGCGGCAGCTTGTTCGCTTACAGCATCTTGGATGCATTTTTAAAAACCCAAATGGCCCTATATTTGGAGATGGTGCCTGGTTTTTCAGAACAGATTAGCTGTGCAGCAGCCTCAATGCTACATAAGCCTTCAGAGAGAATCAGAAATGTCACGCTCCTGAGTTGGATTGGAATCTGCAGTATCCAGATGGACTTAAATTTGAAACCTTTTCCTGTACTCTTAAGTTTGGGTGAGATATTGGTGGGGAGAGGTTGTCCCCAATATGTTTACTATATATATAGATAGATAGATCGTGGTACTCATTTCTCTCATCATTTGATGCTGCCTCATGGTATTAAAAGTACTGAAATACAATTGATGGGTTTTCCTAACAGCACCCTCTCAAATGATTGTAAACAACGGGCAGACTGTTTTCTGTATAATACCTACCTGCTGTGGAGTACTAACTTCCTTCTCTCCCCCCTCCCCCCCAATCTCTTGTCCTGCAGACCCCTTCCTTATTTAACGTATTTATCATTTGCTTTTAAATGCTTGAAATGCCATGCCTTTCCCCCTTAGGACACCCTTCCAAATGGTTTGCTTTCATATTGCTCAGTCTCTAGGTTTGACTCCTTACCAGCCTAAGGAAGGGCCCTGTGTGGCCTGAAAGCTAGCGTCTGCTCACCAACATGGCCACCACACTCACTATCCTATATGGAGACATGAGTATGATGGAAAACTGATCTGCAGTCCAAACCACACTCCTCCCTGAGCTAAAGTCCCCTTGTTTATGTTTATTTGCAAGCGCAGACCTACTGATGCAGCCTGAAAATTGGGGACAAACACAGACCCGACCCCTCCTTAAACAATGAAGAGATTCCACCATTTAAAAAACAAGGTTTTAAATTCATAGTTAAGGTGAATTAATTATTTGGTAATATTTTTGCATTTCCCCTCTCTAATATCACCATACCTTAACTCCTATACTTTCAACTTACTATTTCACCACATCGCTATTTTTACCCTCTCTGTATCCCCGCCCCCCCAAAATTATCACCCTCTCATCTTTAAAGAACATGACAATTCTGTCGCAACAATGCATATTGCATCACTTCACACACCCTAAAATTAAATTAATTATTCACATGCCTTAATGAGTTAATCAACATATTAATGTTTTTTACTGTATCTGAAATTAAAAAGTTAATAGTGTGGTGTGTACTGTGGCGAAACGCCAGTAGGGGGTGCTATACAGCTGAGACACCCACCTCACTGTTTCTCCAAATTTCTGACCAGGGGTTCCCACAGCTGACAAACCCCCCAAAACCCTTAGTATTCCGCTGCCACCACCTGAGGGTAATTCAGAGGGTATTCACACCCCTCAGGACATGTGAACCCCACAAGGTATAAACCCCACAGCTTCCCAAGAGCACTCTGTTCCTGGGATTTCCTCCTCTGTGTTGGAGGCAGATCCCCAGAGCTACCCACAGGAGGCTTCCCTTGGTTCCAAAGCTGTTGGCCCCTAGCCAAATAGGTAGATTCTTCCCTCTTTCCTTGTCTTAGTAGCGAGGCTTGGCCACCCGGCCCAAAGGAGGCGTTTAATGGTCAGCCAATAACACACACACACACACCCAGTAGGGTAAAAAGAAAACTTAGACTTTACTGGTACATATAACAAAAAGGAATAAAAGCATAGAACTAGGGGTGATAACCCTTTGAGCAATCAGAGTCAGTCCTGTGGACATAGTAGCCCATTTAGAAAGCGTCTTCCTATAACTGTAACTAGCAAGTACTCACTGGTTCTGATCCGTTCTCCATAGGGGATGGTTTTCCTATGGGGTCCAAGTCCTCCTTCTGGCAAGGCCAGAGTTACTGTTAAGCCATATAGTTCCTGTGAGCCTCCAGACAGGAAGGTCACCAGCCTAGCAGCAGTTCAGTGAGTCCAGAAAGAGAGAGAGGGTCAAAATGCCTGTGCTGGTCCTTTTAAGGCATCCTTGACCTTCGTTCTGATTTGTCCAGGAGGGTCAGCTGGCTGTAACCTAGAAGCCCCTCTCCTTCTAGGATTCGATCATCCCACGTCACCTGTCTTAGGTGTAGAGTCCCCCCCCCCTACCCTTTAGGAATTCCAGGAATGAGGAAGTCCTGAACAGGTGCTTGTTGAGGCCTGGGCTTTGGCTGAGCCAGGCTTGCAGTTTCAGCGAAGGGGGGTCAGAGGGGGGTCTTTGTCAGGGCAAGGGCATTTTGCCACAGCGCCCCCTCTCCATTTTCAAGCTGGGAAACACAGTTTTCCCCAAAACTGAGGGTACCGGCATGCTCCCCCGAGGTGTAGGAACAGTTATTGAAAACCGAAGAGTGACTGATAGTACACAAATAATACAAAAACACAGACAATACCGTCCCATCACAGAAAACATAAAAGGGGTTAATGCACAACTAATACAGTTACCAACTCGTATTCCCTCTACAGTCAGAGGTGCAATACCGTACATCCTGATGCTCTCAGAGAATACATTCATTGCAGTCTGTTCTTGCTTCTGAAAGGAAGACAGCAAGGTGAGGTATATAATTGTTAGTCTGAGTCCACAATGAGTTTCTTAAGGTCCAGTGCCTTTGCCACAGTTTGGGAGAACACTGCTCCAGAATCTTCCAAGGTTCTTTTCAGTTTCTCCTTATCTTGGGGCCAAATCTCCTCAGGCAGAGAGAGATCCCCATTCCCAAAAAGGTCTGCTTTCCCATCCTCCCCTTCCAAGCTGTCAACAGGGGAGAGCTTGAATACCAGTCCATCCCTGTCCCGGTGTGGTTTGAACCGGCTTATAGGAACTACCTTGGGGTTCCTCCCTGACCGAATTAGGCATTCCTGTAATTCTGGTAGGGAACTTCCTTCTGTGTAATTCCCAAGCCATTCCCGTAATTCTGGTAGGGAACTTCCACCTTTGTCCTTTCCCCGGCATTCTACTGCCTCTGCTAGGATCTTTCCTCCACTGTCCTTCCATCTCTCTGATGGAGAACCCAGAGGAGAAAGCCTCTTTATCAGGCCATCTGCAACCACAGTGGCTTCTGCGGAAGCTAGGGCAATGGCCTCAGGGTATCTAGTTGCCACATCTGCTAGGGTCAGAATAGAGTGCTTCCCCCTTGTCTTCTGCTTCAGGGGTCCCCCTGTATCTGTACCCACCCCCCCCACAAGGCTGTCCTATGACTGGGAGTGGCTGCAGAGTTGCTTTGTCCTCCTCCCAGATTACTTTTTCCTGCCCCCCCCTCCAGGAGTGAATTCCACCTCCTGTTCCAGAGCTGACTCCGGGAACCACTCCAAGCTGGGGTCTTCTAGAGCCTCTGGCTCAAGCTCCTCTGAGCTTACTAAACTGGGGCATGCAAAAACCTCCAGCTTACCTTTCTCCATTCCACGCAGGGGTACACCGTCCATTTCTGGGGTCCATTCATCTGTTCCCCCCCTTGGGCTCTACACTTTCCACTCTAAGGCTGCCCTCCCGGCCCACCCCCAGGACTAATGCTTCCTTTGTTGCCCCCTCTCTGGGCTCTACAGATTCTGTTCTGGGGCTACCCGCCAAGCCCGCCCCTAGAATTACTGTTTCCCCTGCCTCACCCTCTTTGGGGTCTACCTTTTCCCTTCCGGGGCTGCCCCCTAGGCTCACCCCTAAGGTTTCTATTCTTTCTGTATCCACAGCCGCCGCCTCTAGCTGGTGGTGCTGCTCCTTTGGAGAATTACTCCTGAGCTCAGTCCCACTCTGCAGCTGACTCTGATGGCTAGGGGAGACCTCACCCCTGGGCCCACCTCCTGGTCCCGGGCAACTCCCCTCTTCCCCACCTCCAGAACTGTCTGCGGGTTCCTACTGACACCCGACAGGGCCCTAGGGTCTCTCTCCCCACTAGAATAGGGACAGGGGCATTCTCCCACACCCCAGTGTCTAGGCACATTCCCCATCCCCTCCATTTTATGGGCAGGCGTGCCACAGGCACCTCAAATGGTGGGTACCCCACTGGTTTGATGTGGTAGGTTTTCCCTGGGACTATATCTGCAGGGGAAACCAGGCTGGCGCAGATCAAAGATACCCCGGCTCCAGTGTCTAGTTCCCCAACAATAGTCCTCCCCCTTACCGTCACCTCCTCCTTGAGGTAATCTGCCACCTCCCCCGTGCTCATAATCCTATTGAGGCGATACACTGGGATGCTTTGGATTTCCTCCCCTGTTCCTACAGCTGCTGCACTGTGTACAGGCTTCTG
>QEPC01015012.1:651419-703602 GCA_003113815.1 Sphenodon punctatus | reverse complement strand
CCCCCCCCTTAGGAATTCCAGGAATGAGGAAGTCCTGAACAGGAGCTTGTTGAGGCCTAGGCTTTGGCTGAGTCAGGCTTGCAGTTTCAGCGAAGGGGGGTCTTTGTCAGGGCAAGGGCATTTTGCCACATGTACTATGTATAGATTAATTTAAGGCATGTGAAAATTAAGTAATTTAATTTTAGAGTGTGAAGTGATGTGATATGCATTGTTACGACAGAATTGTCATGTTCTTTAAAGATGGGGTGATAATTTTATGGGGGGAAAGACTATACAGAGGGTGAAAAATAGTGATGTGATATGGTGAAGTAATAAGTTGAAAGTATAGGACTTAAGGTATGGTGATATTAGATTGAGGAAATGCGAAAATACTATAACTAATTCGCCTTAACTATGAATTTAAAACCTTGACTTTTAAACGTTGGAATTTAATGAGGTTTTTGAAATATTGTCTTAGTGGGGAAGAGTGTTTGGGGTGCATAGGGAAGGGTGTTTGGAGGTTATTGGGGGAAATGGGTGTGGGGGCTGGGGTGAATGGGGAAGGAGTGATTGGGGTTAATGGAGAGAGGTGGGCTGGAGCTGAATGGGGAGGAAAGGGGTGTTGTGTTTGGTGATTAATGGGGGAAATGGGAATGTGGGGGCTGGGGTGAGTGGGGGAGAAAGGAGCTGTTTGGGGATTAATGGGGAGACAGATGTGGAAGATGGGGTTTAATGGGGAGGGAGGGTGTGTGGCGAGGTTGGGGGTCAGTGGGGAAGGGGAATTTGCCTCTGTGTGCCCTGACTGGGATGCAGGGAAATGAGGCCAAAGTTTTTAATCCTCCCTGAGGTGGTGTTATGTTCTAACTTTTTATTTAGAACACCATAATGTTCCAAAATTCACAAGCAAATACTTGAATGTCAACTTTACTGTTCTATTCTAATCACTTTACTAAGGACCTGAAATAACTAATACAATCGTCTGCAACAATATTCGGTCACAACCTGGAACTGCAGTGAAGAAATCCTCCCATGTTAAAGATAGGCGGAGATTACATTGAAACCACATCTCTCCTTAACTAACAGAGGTGCGATTGTGTCTCTATAATACTTACGTTGCTATGACAACACGTGTACGTTTTAGGGCAAAACCTCTGAATGTCAATGTCTAATTCTGTAGAAATGTTCTTTTCTTTGAAGGCCAGACTTGGATTTTAGAAATCTGTCTAAACTGAAGTTTTGGTAGGAATTTGCTAGGCAGAGCTGACTCTGCCTAGTTGGTCTCTAAACTTGAATACCTTGCTCAAAATTTCTGCCTAAAACTTTGCAAAATGTGAATTGGCTCATGGGAGAGATTGGCTTTTGAGCATCAAGGATAGATAATCAGTTTGGTCTGCATGTGTTCTTCTAAATACAGAGAAGAATGATACCTCTTAGGCACTCTGATAATGTCTGTCAACAGCTCATGCTTGGCTTTGATTTGCAGAGAGTTAACCTAGTATCTAGACTGTTCCAGGGAACAGGACACAAACAGAGTTTTTGAATGGCGGCTGTGAAATATCTTTGCCCATAGTAGCTTCTGCATGGATGCTTTTCCATGAATAAAAGAAGCATTGTCCCACTCCAAGCCCTTGCTTCTGTTGGTAACAGCTAAGGTTTGAAGAAACTGGTACAAGGCCAACTTTATATTTTTAACAAGGAGGATAAACTGCAGATCTGCCTCTCTTTGGAATTGCATGAAGATCGATACTGTATTTTGTGTCGCCTGCTGCTGGGAAAGTGACAAGGGGAGCATTTTATCTTTTGCAGCAGGGCCCATTTGAACGTAGGTACTTCTGAGTGAGCTCTTCTGACAGCTCCTGCTTGATTGAACAGTGGTCTTCAGCCTTTTTCACTCTGGGGACCAGTGGGCAGGTCATAGATGCCTATGGGCACCAACACAGTGGAAAGATAGGCCTGTCTTAGTGTAGGTCCCTCAGACTCTTACAGGTCTATGAATGGTGTTGCCTGTGTTCTGGAAAGGCTTTTCTGGGCCTTCCCAATTGAAGCAGGTGGATTAGCCACTGTAAGGACTACAACTAGCAGAATGCAAGACTCCTCCTTGGAGGAGTTTGGAGGTAAAAGGCGCATATGGAGATGATCTAGAAGATCTCAGGGCTTAGGAGAACTTTGGTCTGTGGAAGGGGACCTGTTCACCTCAGGATTTGCGCTGGTGAGCTGTTGTGTGACCAGACTGTCCAACTGTGTGAAGGTCTTGCTGGAGTAAACGTCGGCTCCCCTACCAGTATAGAACTGGGGCCTACGTTCCAATTCCATTGTGGAATTACACCTGCTTATTTCAGGAGAGCTGTGAGTAATTGCCAAAGGCCCTGAGAGGACACTGGAAACTGCATCCCACCAGAGAACTGAGTGGGACGTGATTGCTGGGAGAGTGGTAGCCGGCGGCAGGGATTCCCAGAGAGCGCTGCCTGGGACCTGCGAGCGGCGGAGGTAGGGAGTTTTGAGTACCCAGCTGGAACTGTGCTGAAGGACTGGGGCTCCTCCCTACATTATTCACTTCCCCCTCCATAGGCCCTGCTTGCTGTCGTGTTGCAGAAGGGGCAGGCCAATAGTGATTGGCTGGGACTTTTAAACAACGTTGCAGCCTGCGGCCGCGTCGGACGCACACACCTGGGGCAGCACGCCTAAGGGCTGCGCGCGCAAGGGTGCGCCCTTGTGTGCGCAGCCTTAGGCGGGGGCCGCAGAGCGGGCCGCCTGGCCAGATCTTTTTGTATAATGAAGCTGGTGCTTATTTCTTTCATGTTTTTATGTTAAATTTGAAGTAGGGGGTTTCATCATTTTTTGGGAATTGATGTGATGACTGTTATGATCTTAGCCTTCTCCCAGTGGACCATCCCCTATTAACTCCTAGGGATCTGATTATATATTTTTAAAATCACATTTTTAGTTTTATTTATATCTTTTGTGACAGGGTTTGTTAATAATGTCTAGGAAGAGGGGCTGGCACCCAGGGGGATTTATCTAGCCCCAAACAGTTGAAGCTGGATTATTTTTTTCAGGCCCAGGAGGTGGGGCCAGCTGGGGGGATGATGGACCCTGTATTAACTCCAAGAGCTTTGGCTTGGTCTCCCCCTTGTGGAAGATGTTGTCCTGGAAGGTTATGGCCTTCTTTCCCCCCTCTTGCTGGGGCTTTGAGCCCCCTGAGATCCCCATTTTTAAGTGCAGATTCCTTTTTCAGCCCTGATCCTCAGGAGAAATCCCAACTCTCTCTGCATGAATTATTGGGAAATCAGTGCTTTTTAATTGCTGATTTGACCAAGAAACTACTGATTCAACTTAGGGACATTACTAGAGTGTTAGTCACAGCAGTCCCAGCTCTAGATACTAACAAAGTGTATCACTGAGCAGAGGGAAGGAAACAAGATTTAGCTGCTCGGATTCTTCCAGGCCTGTCCCAGAGCGTTCAGCCCACCCGGGATGATCAGTCTCCCCGAGAACCTTGGGACTTGGTTCCCCCCACGGAGAACTTTTCAGAATGGGAAGCCAGGACGGGGAAGCCCCACTGGTTTTGCTGGGCCTGGGCAGTCAGGCTCTCTGTCTGTGGACAGGCGCGCGGTTTCATTTAAGATCTTCCCTCTAACGGAATCTTCCCAGCCTGGAATTCTAAGTTCGTCATATTATGGCATCTCTCATATATTTTGGACCAAAAACTGCCAATATGTCAAATTAAGTATTTTCAGTTACTCCCTGCACCAAGACGTACCCAGCGGTTAGTGGTCCATTTTCGCCCTATCGTCCTTGCTAATAGGGTGTTAGAGAATGGAAATCTTTTCAGATCCTGGGAGATACACCTGGGTGAGGTGTTAGTCGACACAGGGGGTGTCTCCTGAGAAGTCAGACTGCCCTGCCCAGCAAGTGCTCAGGGCCCCTCATGGTTAGTGGGTAATGTTAGGCCCAGTGCCAATACGGAGGGGGAGCCTGTTAGTGGTGCGCAGATTGGGGGCGGTAAACGGGTCCCAATTCGCACCAGGCTTTTGAATTTGGCAATGCCAGGTGCCTGCCCAAAGGAGGTCTCTTCAAATCTCCCAGATCCACCGGCTCTAGCCTCTTCCCAAGGTCTGGTCCCACTGTCTCCTAAGGACATGGACTTGATGAATCTGGGCGAGCCCTTACTTCCAGTCCCTTCAATTGACAGAATCTTGAGGGATGCCCAGATAGCTAAGTCGGAAGGCGCTTATTCTACTGTTCAAGATCTCCCGGTGGCCGTACAGAGGGGCCCCCTGGGAGCGCTCCCAATTACCACACAAGTCCCCCCTATCCTGGAAACCTTGGATGTAGTGGATTTGATTATTCCATCTCGCCACCCTTCGGGGTATTCCCCTGCAGTTGAGGCCTCATTGACTGCCTGACCATTCGCTTCCCGGGACCAGTGCCAACTAAATGTCTGCTCCTGGAATATTGCTGGTTGGACTAGTAACTGTAATAATCCAAGTTTTAGAGCTTTTTTTTCGGAGCTTGATATTATATTTTTGCAGGAGACATGGTTAAAGGATCCTTTAATCTTTGACCATGATATAACCTATGAGGTCCTTGCGTTGGTACCCTCTGGTAGGGGTCGCCCTAGCGGGGGTTTGGGTTGCTGCATTGCAAATAGGTTGAAAGTGGTTGTAATTGCAGTGATCCGTCGCCCGCCTTGTTTTCTGGCAGTAGTTGTGCAGTATGTAGGACAGGTCCCTTTATTGGGAACGGTGTATATCCCGCCCATAAATGCCAGGTCATACAATCCCAAGTTGTGGTCTGTGGTTGGCGAGGCTCTGGAGAAAATTGCGATTAGTTATCCTAAATGCAAAATTGTATTGACCGGAGATTTCAACGCGCGCCTGGGCCCTGATGGTGATTATCTCCCCTTCCAGCAGGAATTAGAGTGTCCTTCTCTCTGAGTACCCTCTGTTACAAACCAGGCAATCCAAAGACACAATAGCAAACAATACAGGTGCCCTGTTTGGAAACCTATTGGTGAAACATTCCCTGCTGGTGCTGAATGGTGCAGGGTATAAGGATTGCAGTGGGGAATTCACATTTTTGGGCCCTTCAGGCGTTAGTGTGGTTGATTATATGGACATTTCAGTAGATTGTTTGCCTCTGGTTGCTGATTTTTCGGTGGGAGCAATCCATCTTAGTGATCATCTTCCCCTGAAGAGCCTTGGGGTTGGAAGGCCTCCAGTGACTGCCCAGTGTGAGCAGATGGCTCTGGATGCGGGGGATTGTCATCCTTCAGTCCATTGGTCCGCTTCCCTGAGGACTACTATGGCGAAGTCTTTTCAGAACCCCAAGCCACTGATATTAGAGTTGCTATTATCGAGGGTGCAAGTGATCCTCAGGTCGTTAAGTCCTTTTCGGATCTAACCCTTATCTATCGCTTCTTGCTGACTAGATCCCAGTCATGTGTGACCTCTGGTAATAAGTTTATCAGCAAGCAAGACTGGTTTGACCTTGATTGTTATAAAGCCAAGAAAGCAGTAGAATACTGGTATTCCCAGTATAAAAGAGGCCACGTTGCGTGTATTCCTACCCAATTTTATCAGGCTAAGGTGGAATATAGGAAACTATTATCAATTAAGAAAAGAGCTTTTGGGGCTAATTATTGGGTTAGTGTAGTCCAGGCTGCAGATGCCGGGGATTCTAGGATGTTTTGGGGGCTGGTTAACCGCTTGATTAAGAAGAAGAAGGGTAACCTATATGCGACTCCAGTCCCCTGTCAGCTGTGGATTGACCATTTCCAACATCTTTATCTGAGGGATACGGTTGACATAGATATGGCTACATTGCCAGCTTGGCCTCCGATTTCACTTTGTGAGATTGAAGATCTAATTGGCTCTTTTAAGAATGGCAAGGCCCCGGGCCCTGATCTTATCACAATTGACATTATAAAGAACTTCAGTATAAAGAACTTCAGGTCGTGGTGGGTGCCTGTCTTGGCAGCTCTTTTTACTGCCGTTAACAATTCTGGGCCGGTTGCCCCCAGTGGTCAAAAGCGGTAGTGGTTCCTATATACAAGAAGGACCCCAGAATGGACCTGGCCAACTACAGGCTTATTAGTCTCTTGTGTACCTGTGGTAAGATCTATGGCAAATGGCTTTTGACAAAACTCAATACCTGGGTGGAGGATTAGAACATTTTGTACCTGGAGCAGGCAGGGTTTAGGAAGGGCCATTCTACTGTGGGACACTGTTTCATTCTACAGCACCTAACTGAAAAATATGTAAAGGCTAATGGGAATTTTTTTGCGGCATTCCTAGATCTCAAATCCGCATTTGACGCTGTGAATAGGGCAATTCTGTGGGACAAATTGAAGAGGCTATCTTTGGATAGCAGATTGCTTTTTTTGCTACAGCAAGTTCATGCTGTATCTTCCCTGGCTGTTAAGCTTGGTAGGCAGGGGCATTTAACCAGAAAAATCCCCCCTTATGTGGGGGTTCGACAGGGGTGCGTGCTGGCTCCCATATTATTTAATATATATATTAATGATATTGTCCCTCAGCTAGCCCAGCCTCAGTTTTCCCACCCAAATTAGCGTCTCATCATTTGGGGTGTCTTTTGTACGCTGACAATTTGGTTATTTGGTCGCAGATGCTGGTGGGCTTTAACAGACAACTGGAATGTTTCACTAGGTATTGCAGACTCAATAAATTACTTATTAATTATGTAAAATCTAAGGTCATGGTGTTCTCCCACTCCCGGAAATCATACAAAATGGTCTATTGATAATCAACCCATTCAGCAAGTCAGTTCCTTTAAGTACCTGGGACTTCACTTTCAGGCTTCAGGTAGCTGGTCCTTCCATCATGCCAAGGCCCTCCCAGTAGCTAAGGGCTCAGCCCTTACCATCCTTAAGCTGTTTGGGGCAACAGGGCGGACCGCTTTTGGAGCTGCCATCAAGGTGCTCAATAGTAAGATGTGTGCTCAATATCTTTATGGTGCTGAGCTTTGGGTCCCCCTTTTACCCTCATTACCAATCTGAATTTGATTCAATCAAAATTTCTTAGAAAGCTGGGTAGGGTGCTGATAGGAACTCCAGATGCAGCCGTCAGGTCCGAATTTGGACAACGTAGTTGGGCTGAGGTGGCTTGGGGTTTGATAGTTAGTTTATGGATCAGATTATTGAGAGAGAGTGACTCGGGTCTGGTAAAATTCTGGTTGGAGGACTCGCACCAAGGGCGTTGGATTTGTGCAGTACAATTATCTCTCTCCAAGCTGGGATTCTCGCAAAATTATTTTGCAGGCAAAGAGCCGAGTATGGTTAAAGCACAGCTCTTGCTCAGACTTGCGGACATGGCTAGACAGGAGGAGGTTTCTAAAATTAGGGCTTCCCTACATTTGACTAGTTATTTGACTATGATCCCACCTCGGGGAATCTATGGTTACTTATTTGACATCCACGATTTCTAGCCATGGGAAATTTTTATTCATGAGTGCCCGCTTTAATGCCCTCCCTATTGCGATTTTTTGAAGGTTGTTTATATGGGTTGGATTTTGATAAAAGGGTCTGCCCATTTGATAGCCAGGCAATTGAGACTACTGATCAACTTTTATTTAACTGTCATCTATATGATCAACCCCGCGAAAAACACCTGTCTTCATTGCTGATTATGGTTTTTTACTTACCAGGATGGTCTGATTATGGTTTCTTACTTTTGGTTTTCTCCTATTTACAACCAGAAATCACGCAGGCAGTGACGACATTTTTAATTAGAGCATTCCATCTTCGGCAGTGTTTTTTGACATTTAAGACCCCTGCTGACTTTGTGGTTCCGGGTTGAAATATGTTCCCTTGGGTAAATTGTATGAATTATTCTTTATTGTGTAACTTACTATTTTCACTGGATTATTCAGATGGTGGTTCCTTTGTTATATGATGGTGGTTCAAATCTTTTTTTTGCAACGGCTTTGTGCTACGCATTATTACAATAAATTGAAACAGTATTTTGTGTCTTGGAGTTGCTCAGTGATTCTTGCATGTTGCTCCAGTTTAGAGATTGAGAAAGGTTTCTTCCATAAACCAGCCTACAAATAAGAACCTACAAAAAGGCTTCGTTTCCCTGTGGAAGTCCCTCATCATAGACAGACACATTGAAAAGTCTGTATCAAACCTGCATTATTTCTAACTTATGTGTTTTTAATGAGACTTAAATTATAGGGGCCTGTAAACTTTGCTGTTAGAATTAGAAATAGGTTTAAGGGTCGATGTAGTGTCTGCACATTCTGGGGGCTCACTACCCCACTCTAGGCTGTCATGACTCAGTTTCCCTGACTTGCAGCTTTCACTGGATCAGCTCTCTCTCTAGAACTGATTGAGCCTGCAACGGGTGAACCTTCTTGTCACCTTTTCAGCCACAGAGTTTCCCAGCACAGACTTTCTCTCTAGGTTCATCTGTGTTTGTAAACACAGAATCAACCCCAAACTCTGTCCCACCAATGTTAGGATTAGCAATTCCACTGGACCATACTAAGTTCAGTAAAAAGAAATGTAATGAATAAGCATGCAGTACAAGATTATACTCGAGAGTGCAGAAATCAAATAACATAACCAATAACACATTCCTATCTGCACTTGGATTCTCCTGATTTAGGCTTACCCTAATCCAGGTCCAAGGATATTTCAGTTCATGTCACAGCCAGCGATGGAAAGCTTGACTGGGCACCAGTCTTAGTTTCCAAAAGGCCTTACTTCCTAGTTCTTTTGGTGCAGCCCTTCTCTGGCTGGTAAGATGTGATGATGCAGATGAAGCTGAACAAGTTGATCTCCACCAACTGAGAGAGATAGAAAGATCCTTCTTTGTCTTGTCTTCCCTCTTAAGTACTTTTCCAGGGTCCTTTGTTTGATTTTCCCACCAGGTGACTCTGCTTTGTCACATCCACAGGAAGAAATCCATTTGCAACTCAATGGTCTCTGGCTAGTGTCTGCAGAGGTGTTTAGGCTTTTTCTGAATACACATTTGGCATGACTTTGCATTTCTCCATTGCATGAAGTGAGTTTTCAGTTCTCAGCTTTCACATTACATACGTGTTTAACCTTTGCCTTTACATGTTTGTTAGACCTGTAGTCTACATGTAGCCCAGTATGTCTTTGTGATATAGTGTTACAATGCTAGGTCTAGAAGGGACTTCAGTAGGTGGCCTAGTCCTGACTAGGTTTACCATCTCCCTCTTGAGCTTCTACCCAGAGTGGGTGGGGCCACATTGGAAAGGAGGTGAGGCAAAGGGGCTATCATCCTTCTTTCTGATGTCACCTTGCCCCTTAAGGAGCATTGTGACATTCTGCTGGTAGGTGAGGCAAAGGGACTGTCATGATTGTAAGCCGCCCTGAACCTCTGAGGGAAGGGCGGCATATAAATTTGACAAAAGAAATAAAGGATCCTTCCCAGGGGGAGGCATTTCAGAAAGGGAGTAGGGAAAGTCCCTGTGGCCCACCCCCTTTCTGACACAGCTGACCTCTGAAACCACAGTTTCTTTGGGTTACTGAGGGCACCCTTGAAGAAGTCAGGACTTCCCCCCTCGAGACGAGTCTTTGGGTCAAAACCTGGAGAGGTAGCAATCCTAGTTCTGACCACCGGCAGGATGAAACCAATCCCACACATTCATGGTCTAGATGGCAGTACCACAAACTCAAGTGCCTGTGTGGAACAATATGTGCTGCAAATGGTCCCAGCGATTTTGGTGGGGCTACTGCATTGTGCAGTGGAGCTACCTAAAAACTGAGCTTCAATCCCACAGAGATGTACATGCCTGTTTACTGGGTTATGTTCAGTTGTCTTAAGGTACAAGTTGCTTTCACATTCCTCCTCAATTTTAGAAAAGTTTCTCCTATTATAAAGGAATGAATCGCATTCCAGCAGATGTAGTTTTCTTGTGACCAGCTGAGCTAAGTGGCTTTTAGGAATGAATTTTACCGTAATCAGGGCTCCAGAAATTTGGCACAGCTGTAATTGCAGCTATTTTGACAGAATTTTGCATTTAGCTAGATTGCTGCAGAAATTGCCTCTGGCAGCACAGAATTGCCGCCTGAGTGGGGAGCGCTATGAGCTAACCATTGAGATGCTGGTAATGTTAGTAGCTGGTATATATTCTAGGACCATGGGGCCCTGTGCCACAGCTGCTTAAGTGCAGCAGCCCAGGACACGCCTCCCCTCCCTCCCCATGGGAGAGAACAGCCCCTGCTGTTTTGTCTATTTGATGTTTTGTGAGGGTTTTAAAAACTATGACCTGTTCAAAATGAATGGGATGGCATGCTGGAAAGTTCATTGGCATTCAAAAAGAGCAGCATTTAATTTGCAAGCAGAATAAGTTTATGCATAAATATTTTTTAGGGGGGGGATTGCAGAATACATGGGGTCTTGACTATTGCAACCTCCTCGCCTTGCCCCCTCTCACCTATTCAAAACTCTGCTACCAAGATCCACCTTACCTGCTGCTTTGATCACGTCCAGCCCCTCCTCTCCTCTCCACTGGCTTCCTCTACCTGAACGCATTCAGCACAAACTTCTCACCTTTACTTACAAGGCTGTTTGTGGCCTTGTTCTCCCCCCCCCGCCACACCTCCCCCCCATACTAATTATTGAATTGTTTTATATTTTCAAATCTTGTTGTGAGCAGGAGGGAGTGGGCTAAAAATTGCTCGAAATAAATAAATAAAATACTAGCGTCCCATTATGCTCCTATTAGAAAGCTCCGCTCCGCTCTACCACCACCCTCGCTTGCTCACAGCTCTGCTTCTCCTCCTCAAAGCATGTTCGCCTGTTCTCCCTTGCTGCCCCCCGCCCCCCCGGACTGGAACTTCTTCCCAACCTTCAAATCCCTCCTGAAAACCTCCCTTTTTTGTCACACCTTCCCTAGTTCCTCATCCCCTTAGTCCCTCTTCCTTCCCCGATGTAACTAAGCTAAGCACGTGTACTTGCAATCTCACACTTTCATGAATGTATCCTTGTCTTTCTTAAATTGTAAGCCACAGGGCAGAGACTCTATTTTCAACAAGTTGTAAAGCACCAGGCACATTGCTTGTGCTATATAAATACTTATTATTATTTATTATTAATTATATAATAATAAATAAATAAGTAGGCCATACTGATTTACTTATCTGAGTCTCCTTCTGCCACTTTAGCTTGGGTTTTAACTGCTTTTGTACTCCTCCCTTAGTTTCAGTATACCAAAGTTTCTGATTGGCCATGTATGATGAAGATAACACTTTTTCCTAAATCACTCTGGAGATCTATGGCTTTAAGTGCTGTGTGAGATCAGTACAAACCTTCCCACAAACTGCTGTGTGAAATGCATCCTAGTGGGCTGATTGGCTGGGGAAGGAAGCTTTGCTGGGGTTCAATTGTAGAGATTTTCTCTGTGGCCTCCCCTCTCTCCTTCTATGTAGCACCAGCAACGTAACTGGCACTGAACAATCCTTAATAAGAGATGGGTCCTGCCCTGAGGGGCTGATGAGGAAGGGGAGATAAGGGAGAGGGGAACATAAGGAGAGACAGGGAAACCTTCACAAATTGAGAAGTTGTAGGTGCTCATATATTGCTTAGTTACAGGGGAGGAGGAGGGGACCCTGAATGAGAAGGGCATCATTGAGAAGTCTGTGGGGATGGGCAGCTTGGGAAGGTCTGAGAGAAGAGGTTGGTTTTCAGGAAGGATTTAAAGGCAGGGACATATTGTGGGTTCCCCAAATTGTTTGCTTTCTGTGATCCCATTTTGAGACCTCGATATATGACGCCATGTAGTAAAAAAAAAGAAAAAGGCATGCACAGCATGTGAGATTCCATTATGATCCTGACCTCATTTGCTCCCTTGAGGCCACAACACACAGCTTAGGAAGCCACATTTCCCCCCAACTGCTGCTTTTCTTTCTCTCTTCCTCCCCCCCCCCCCACCTGTTGTTGTGGTGGCTGAGTCTTTCTGAAGAGAGATGTTTAAAATGTAGGAAGCTCTCAACAGTACATTTGGTATAATTAAAGATGACCTAGAAAGCAAGCGTCTCCTTTTTTATTAATTGTGGCACTGCTTGTATCCCACTTGGGTAGTGCTTCTGGCCATCTCTTGGTGTTTGGTTATGTGTCTTATTGAAACTCGGCAATGATCTAAAAACCTCATAAGGTGCATTCCGCACGCACACACACCCCGGCATTGTTGTTTTGAAAGAGGGACTCCCAATACAGCACAAGGTGCATCTGAATGACTCATAAATCTGTGCATCGGGCATGTGCTTCTCCTGCTCCGGAAACTGAACACTCATCTTTGATGTCATTCCTGTGGCGACATGCCTCACGGTTGTAAGCACAAGAGCATGACTTCACTGCAGTCTGGAATGAGCACAGAAGAGGTTGAGAGAGAGCTTTGTCAAAGACAGCAACAGCAATGAAAACAGAGCAGGTGAAACACAAGCCACGTATGTAATCTTCAGTTCTTTATTTCATGTTTGGAAGCTTCCTCCTAGCTATCTTACTCCTGTTTGCTTACCTCCTAGGCACTTGTAAGGCTTGCTTGGTATTAGTGAGAAGCTCTGTCTAGATCTTGGATCCAAATTGGATCTAACTTACGTGGCTCTAAGTAAGAGGTGGCTGATACAGAGCTAACATGGTTGGGTTGTGAAGGTCATCTTGTGCTAAGGAGTGTAAACTGTTTTTAGTTGGAGCCCAGTTTCTCAAACTGGGAGGTGCAGAAGGTGTTCTTGGGGGTGGGGGGGCATAAGGACTCCAACTGGAAAATGCCTAACTAAGGGGATCTCCAAAATAATACAGTAGTAAGGGGAAGGCGAGGAGGAGGAGGGAAAGTGTGTGTGGAGGGGAGGGGCCTCCGCTACTGCAGGCAAGTGGAAGTGGGAGTGTGCAGTTCAAAAAAAGCCTTGAACCACCAAGCTGGAGTACTGAAATGGTTTAATGTACTTACTTTTTGAATAAAGGCTTGAGAAATATAACCGAAATATCATGGAAATAAATTTCTGATCTTGGTACATTAGAGAGACCAATTTGTGGTGTCGCTTCCACTCTTCCTATGTTGTGTGTGTCTCCATGTGGCAATGAGAGAGAAGAGCTCTTTTTTACTTTTTTTTAAAAAAAAGACATGATTGAAAACACAAAAATTGGCAGCAGAGCTCTTGAAATTGCTCAGATTTTTTTCTTTTCAATAGACTTTTTAAAGGAATACCAGTAATTTGAAAGAAGCTTAGGAAGCATGGAAATAGGTTGCAGGCTACACTAACTGGCACTGATGGAATGACTGAACTTTGCGCATAGGTATCAAAACCGAGAAAACGTGCTGTCTATCTTCAGAGCTGTTCTGACTATATCACAAGGCATGTAGTGATGATAGTCTTGCAGTGCAATCCTCGCTCAACCTGTTTGATTCCAGAGTTGGTCTTTAGTATTAACGTGAACGGGGGGGGGATGGGTTAGGGTGGTGGTGGTTGGGGGGTATTTTTTACTCCTCCCTCTGAATATTTTAAAGTTGTTTTTAACTGTTTTGATTTGTATTGTTGTACGCTGCCCAGAGCTGTGGCAGGATGGGCGGGTTTAAAATGTTTTTTTAAAATAAAATAAATGAGACTCATGTCTGTGCTAAAGGCTAGCAATGGCACTAAACAGCTCATGCTTAAGTAGTAATGAAGTCTTCCAACAGCATCTGCTATTCAGTCTTGGAGGCAGGTGTGGAATAATTAAGACCATAGAACCTGTGGATTCATGAAAGTTATGTCTTATAACTGGTTGTACTTAAACAACCCAGGCATTTTAAAATACAAATGCACAAATTCCTAATGTCTATTGTGTTATTACCAGGACTCCCAGCGTTCTGTCTTAGTTTTGCTGTGCACAGTTTCCGTGTTTTTCAAAAGTTTTGCCTGGAGTGCAAGTAGCTCCTATGATGACAAGTGGGTGGTAAGACTCATTGCATTCCAACCCCATTAGCCTCTGTTGTTTGAAATAGTTCTAGTTTCTGTAATCTCACTGTGTCCAGGTAATAATTGCTGTGACAAGTATCAGTGTCATGTGATCTGCTGGCGAGTCACTCGTCGTCCCGGTATCTACTTCCTCCCTTTAAATGCTTCAGGTGGGATGGCTCTGAGGTGTTTCGATTAATGTATAAATTAGATTACCTAACATCACAGCTGCAGCAGAATGCCCTCTGGTTTGATTGGTCAGCAGGGTGAGCTAAAGCTGTAACTTGCGATGTCTTTCCTTCCTGCGTCCCTGATGCATCTTATCCTAAATATTCCTGTAGCAAAACATCTCTAGGGGCAGCTGAGGTGGTAAAATAGCTTGCCAAAAGAGGCTATGGGGTTGCCAGTGTGGATAATGGCACAGGCATTTGGACCTAGGTCTTGTAAGTGCCCCATGGGTCAGTTTTTAGAAGAGCAGAGCCTGCTGAGCTAATCCAGTGCTCAGTTGTGGATGCTGAACCCTTTTGAAAATCTGACCTTTAATGCTTTGCTCTTGGGCCAGGGACCTGTGTTCAGTGTGTTTTTCCATTGGTGGAATAGGGTAGATGCCGTGAACAAGGATCCCTGTGAGTAGCTCCGGGCTAACACATTTTATCCTGTTTTGCTCCCTGAGTAGTGGCTACAAGTCTCCTCAGCAAACAGTGCCTGCCTCGGCTCCTGTAATTTGCACAACAAAAAGGTCACGCTATGTTTCTGGCTTGTTGGCAGATCCCACCTGGGAGTGTAACAGCAAGCCTCTCCATTAGCCACTGCTGAGCCATGCCTGTTAGCATTCCCACTAAATCCTCCCGGAAGTGAGTGCCTGCTGTGGGGAAAGTGCCATGTATTGATGAAGTGTCCTGCCAAGTTGGCTGGATTGTTAGTCATTAGTGAGATGGCTGGGTTCGAAGGGAATTGAATTCTTGAGGCCTTGTCCTGCTGGAATATGGGAACAGCCTGACTGGGTCAGCCCTGTGCTCCATCTAGCCCTGTATCCTGTCACCAACAGCATCAGTGGTCCAGAGGAAAGTGAAAGATACCCCACTTGGTCATCCCACCATGGGTGACAGGAAGGGATAATCTACTCAAAGAAGGTCCTCTCCCTACCCATACTAGCTAGAGACTGGTGTTTAGCCCTTAGCAGGAGGCTTTATAGTCCTCCAAGCTTGTTGGCATTAACTGTTCCAGCTCTAGATAAACTTGTTACTCATAAATACACCCCTTTAAAAAAATAAAAAAATATGACTAAATTCCTGGCTACACTCACACCCTGTGGCAGTGTGTCCTACAGGTTAATTACGTATGGAGTGAAAATGTTTCCTTTGTCAGTTTCATGGAATATCCCCTTGTTTTCATGGCTTAAAACAGTTGCCTGCAACCTGCCTTCTCCGGACCATTTACTGTGCTTTTATCTCCTCTGAACAACCATGGCCTTTCCGTGTTCATCCTAGTCTTCGCATGTTCTGAGTGCTGTCCTTCTTTGCCATGGCCCTGCATGCCGGAGCTGTGAGAGTTCCCATTCTGAAGCATATTTTATTTATTTATTTTGGCAGTCTTACATCCTGCACACACCTGCTCACATGGCAGCTTGGGGCAGGGAGGATACCATATAGTCCTCTCTTTTTAGATAGTAGCTGCAACTCGATTAGCACTCTAGGGATGTCTTTAGACACAATGACAAGAGGTGGTAGAATGTGTGTTGACAATATTTTGACCCAAATTTCCCCCTGATTAGCCCCCATTACTGTTTTCCACATCCAGGGGCTAATTGGGGTCTTGCCTGCCTGTTCCACTGGCAGAAACACTCCCATGGAATTATGGGAGTTGTAGTCCATGTAGGAGAGCAGTTGGGTCTGCCTGATGCTCTGTGCTGCAGCTGAACAGCTGATTCTTCTCTGCTGAACCCCCCTCCCCCCCGGGGTGCTCTGGGACAGTGCACGGATGGTGCGCAGCAAGGAACGAGCTGTTTGGCGGCGGTGCAGAGTGGAGGATTCGGGGCAGACAGACCGGAAATGGCTGTGAACACACCACCTGTTCTCTTTAGATACAATGTTAGCTATGAGGACAGGGCAAACACTCAGTTGTCACTCCTGATACATCCGTGCAACCAATGAGGAGTTAATGAGGGGCTAACGGGAGGCAGACCAGTGGCCAAAAATAGTGACCATGCTTGGACAAAACGCACAGCCACGTGGCAAACGTCTAAGCACTCAATTGTGGTGTGTCTAAAGACGTCCTACGTATGATTGAACAAGCTGCCTATATTGGGAAACCTTGACACTAAACTCGCACCCTAAATTAGCTCGGTGAACTGTCTCAGAGCTGACTGTTGTCAGCCGCAGCCAAAGCGGATCGCCGAGGCTCTGTAGAAATAACGTGACATGCTTTCCTGGGCAAAAGCTCATCTTTTATGTTGTGCATGATCCAACACTCCCTCTGCAAGTTCTGTGCTCTCAGTGCTTTAGACACCAGTGGCCACATTTTCGTGCCCTCTGTGGAATCTCAGAAATGCCTGGTGCTTGTCGTGGGTACAATGGAGAATGCTGCCCACTGGCATTTGGGTGTGTGGGCTCCTGCTGCCATTGTGTTACTGATTGGGCCTAGTTCATGGAGGGTCTTTAACTGTTTCTCTGGCTTGCCTTACAGGTATATGAGCGACCCACTGTTCTGCGCACACTAAGCAGACTGAGCCAGCTGGGAGACAGGCCAAGATGCCAGTACCTCCTCCCCCTCCGCCTCCACCTGGCCCACCCCCACCCCCAACCTTGGGTCAGGTAAGCCCCTCCCTCTGATCAAGGGGTCGAATCTGGATTTTATGTGGGGGATGTTTGACTTAATTTTAAGTCAATCACGTGTTGGTTTTTCCTCCCCTTCCCAGCCTCACTGTTAAGCCAGAGGCTATTTTAAATATTCATGAAGGGATACAAATCCACACATGCGAACATGGAGGTAGCTGTGCTTTGGTGGGTGCACAGATGCACAAAACCACTCCACATGATGGGGAAGAAAAGAATTGGAGGCAATGTTGATAACAATTAGAGTTGTCCCTAAAAAGAGATGACAAGCTCAGGCAGCAAAGTGGGATCCTGCAGGTGGAGATGGGGCAGTTTGTTGCCACTGTGGGGTAATGTTGTGTCTGTGCCTTCTCCCTCTGGGAGAAAAGGGCTCATTTCAAAATGAGGGGGTAGCAAATCTTGGATGTAATTTATCTTGGGGGTGGGTGGGCGTGTATCCTGATGCCAAAGACCCAAGTAAAATGTGCTACTGCAAACTCTGGGTTTTGTGCAGAATTGGACCCACAGGGAAATTCCCCGCCATGTGATATCATGGCATGCAAGCCTCTGATTGGCTTGTATGCGGTGATGTCACCCAGTCCACATGGTCTGGCTGACCAGGCTTCCCGCTGCACCGAGTGTTTCCCCACTGCTGAGTGGGTCAGAGCAAGCTGGTAATAGGCCAGAGTAGGGGGGGCGGGACCAACTTACCCTGGCCCACTCGGCAGGGGGGAAACCTTGGTGTAGCAGGTGGTGGCAGCAGCAGGATGCCTGAGCGCTCCTGCTGCCGCCACTGCTGAGCGGGCCAGCGTAACTTAGCCATGGGCGGGGGAGGAGGGGGAGAGAGGGAAGGAAAGGGCCCGGAAACCTGGTCCACTTGGCAGTGAGTAACCCTCCCCTGGAGAAGGGGTGGGACCCACAAAATTATTTTGAAAAATTTCCATGGGAGAATTGGGCCCCTGCCAGATGCTGTTATGGTGGAGAGGTGTGTAATGTGCTGTAAATATGTCCAGATCCCCTTCTGGGTAGCTTGCGTTGGCGCCGACAACCTGTGGAGGTGGATTGAGCCAATGCTGCATCCTGGCTGGAAAGGGAAGATACAAGGATGGCAGCTGGTACGGCAAGGGGGTTGGGAGCTGCCAGAATCTGCCTTCCAAGGAACAAAGCTAGCCCTAACAAGCTTCCCTTCCCAACGTCCCTCTTTCTTCAGGCAAACGCTGAGCCTCCGAAGCTGAGCCGGGAGGAGCAGCGAGGGAGGGGGGCGCTGCTGCAAGACATCTGCAGAGGGGCCAAACTAAAGAAGGCGGCGCAGGTCAATGACCGGAGTGCCCCAGTCATTGAGAGTGAGTATCGGATAGCAAGGCTGGGCACTTCCCCGGAGTGTGCTGTTGCCACCTCAAATATCCTTGCTCTGTCTGGCAGGCCCATTCAAATCATGGGCCTCGACCTGATCCACTTACTCTAGCTTTTCAGCTCTGAGAACAGGGGTGGGCAACCAGGGTTCAAGTGTCTGGGCTGGGTCAGGCTCAGGTGTTGCATAAGCGTGATCCTTCTGGGCTGGGACTTGGGGGTGGGGAAGCCCCTTGCAGAATGCTGTGACATCACAGCCCTCGATGGTGGGGCAATGGAGAAATGACATAACCCCTCCCCCACCACTCGGGTCGGCTGTTATGAGTTCCGCTTGCTTGGGCCGATAAAGGGGGTCTTGTAGGTTTGCTAGGGCCAGGCTCGTGGCACTGATTAGCTTAGGTGCCTGTGCTGCCTGGAACCCTTGCACAGAAACCAAGCTAACTTTTCAGTGTTAGCCTGATGGTCATTCATTCCCCTGCTTGGTTTCTAAGCTATCAAACCACTCACAAAGAGGCTGTGTCTGGGGAGAAGCTTGGGGCTTTGCCACTGTAAGTGGGCACAGCTTTAGCTGGGATATTTGCAGAAGAAAGCTGGCCTCTTTAAAAGTATGCGTGCAGGCGGGAGGAGTGACTGGCAACACCAGCTGAGCTTGCAATTTTCTCATTTCAGAACCCAAAGGAGGTGGTGGTGGGTACAGCTCCAGTACAGGAGCCATGCAGCCGAAGGGTGGCCTCTTCCAAGGAGGAGTCCCGAAGCTCAGACCTGTGGGAGCAAAGGAGAGCTCAGGTACCTGGCGACTTGTAAGCTGTTTGTAGGATCGGCAAGATCTATACCAGAGACCTCTCTGAGTAGGGTGTTTGGGTGGGGAGGGGTGCTGTAGCCAGGGACCCGAGTTGACTGTGTTGCTGCAATTTGCAGTGATTGTTGCAGAATTAGCCAATCCTCGCAGTGCCCTGCTGAAATTGCAGACACTGCAGTGGGGGCTGTCTGCAGCATCTTTAAATCCTGGCTCAGGCATAAACTTGTCGCCTGACCCCAAACTAAAACTGCTGCTGCAGCTGCCATCTGTCTGGGAGGTGTGACTATGACCCAAGGGTAAATAGGCCCCTGGGAGATGAACTGTGGGTGGGCGGGGTGTGAAGGCCCTATGTTTGGGTGAGGGAGGTGAGGTCTGGGGTTTTAATATTTTATTTTATTTTATTTATTTTTATTTATTTATTTCATTGTATTTATATGCTGCCCTCCTATGCCTACGGCATCTCAGGGCAGCTTCCAGCACAATATAAAACAATTTTTAAACCTACAAAATCTACAATATCATAATTAAAAACAAATTTAAAACACCCCCCACAAAAATTAAACCACCCCCCCACCCTCTCCTCTGAAGGCCTGGGCGAACAGCCAAGTCTTACAGATACATCGAAAGGCCAACAGGCCTGGGGCCAGGCGAGCCTCCTCAGGGAGGGAGTTCCACAACTGCAGCCCGGCCACCGAGAACGCCCTCTCCATTGTGGCCCCCCGTCTTACACAGGGGACCTCCAGAAAGGCGCCCCCGGTGGACTGAAGGGATCACTCTGAGGTGCGGAGGGCGAGGCGGTCCCCAAGATATGAGGGGCCCAGGCCGTGCAGGGCTTTGTAAATCAATACTAACACCTTGAATCTGGCTCGGTACGCTATAGGCAGCCAGTGCAGAGCGCGGAACACCAGTGTTATGTGCTCAAACAGCCCCGTCCCCGTCAGGAGACAGGCTGCCGCATTCTGCACTAGCTGCAGCCTCCGAACCAGAAACAAGGGAAGCCCCACGTAGAGCGCGTTGCAGTAGTCTAGCCTCGAGAGGAATTCTGGGGTCCTGAAATTCCAAAGGATTTGAGTTGTGTTTGATTAGCAAAGTTGTGATTCTGTCAAACCTGTTGCAAATTTGCTTCCCAGTATGCATAGTTATGCAAATCAAGTAAATTATGCAAATATTAATGCTCGCGGTGAATTTGCAGAATTTGGCTTCGCTGGTTGCAGAATTTAAGATTTTTTGGTGCAGTGAACTCGGGTCCCTGGCTGTAGCACATCCCCACAGTAACAGTGCCCTCTCTCCTCTGCTTGTTGATTGTGGCTGCTGAGCAGCCCAGGCTGGACTGTTGTGAGTTGGGGGGTCTGGCTTGAAGACCCTTGCTAAAATCTTGAACACTGGTTGGTCTCTGGGGTGAAGTGTTCTCATTTGCTAGGGCAGCCTGAGTGAATCGGAGCTAAGGGTGGTGTGACTTGAGCGCAGACGCTCCTAGTTCCCATTTTGATACCTGCCCTCAGCGACCGTAGCCACTTCCTCTCTCTCAGCCAGTTTCCCCACCTGTAAGGTAAGAACTAGATCTCTGGGGTGTGTTGGAGGTGACCTGCCAAGTACCTGGAAATGAGGCCTGCTAAGTGGAAGAAGCGTACACGCCGAAGGCAGGCAAAGCGGCACGCCCACTTGCCAAAGCATCAGATGCTTAGTGAACGCTGTTTAGCAATGGGGCTCTGTGGGCAGGAGCTTTGCCAACCCCCTACAGAGTTCTCTGGCCTGCAGTCTCTCCAGCCAAAGGCTTAAGGCTTTGTGAATTTTAGGGGGTAGGGGGAAGCCAAACCTAAATGACTCTTTCCCCTCCTACTCTGTTTAGTAATCTGTGTACTAGATTACACAGGGGGGCACAGGCCAGGCCCCCTGGCCTCTACAAAGTTTACACCTATGCCTCCAGCCCTGGAGCAGAGCCTGATAACTACACTGAGCTTGGTTCTGTCCTGCCCTAAGGTGAATTCCTCAAGCTCTTTGCTTCTCTCCAAAGTCAGGATGTGACCCTGTTCCCCAAATTGACCCATTAACTCTCCTGACCAGTAATCCAGGCTTCCTGTTTCTGTTTCAGACAGCACTTCCAGCAAGCAGTCTCTTCAGGTCCCTGGTACCAGAGCAGCCGCACCGCGGCCTCCTGTGCCTGCCAGCAACAGTCGGCCTCAAGATGATACTGACAACAGTCGGGCGTCGCCTCCGGAGCTGCCGCGAATGCAAAGACCCTCCTTGCCAGACCTTTCTAGACCTAACAGCACCAGTAGCACTGGCATGAAACACAGTTCGTCGGCACCACCACCTCCACCGCCAGGACGCCGGGCCAATGCACCTCCTGCACCCCCTCCTGTGCACGGAAGCAAGGCACCGTCCTACAACCGAGAGAAGCCATTGCCGCCCACTCCAGGACAGCGGCTCCCTGGGAACCGGGATGGACCTCCAGCCCCTACTCCCATCAAGCCGCCTCCTTCCCCAGTGAACATCCGAACAGGACCAAGTGCTCAGAGCCAGTCTCTGGCACCCCCTCCTCCCCCTTACCGACAGCCCCCCAGCATTCCCAATGGCCCTTCCAGCCCCACCAACGAGTTGGCCCCGGAGCTGCCCCAGAGACACAATTCTTTACATAGGAAGACCCCAGGGCCAGTGAGGGGCCTGGCACCTCCCCCACCCACCTCAGCCTCTCCCTCGTTACAGAGTAACCGACCCCCTCCGCCTGCTAGAGACCCTCCAAGCCGGGGAGCAGGTAAGAACTGGTCCATTACTCGCCTTCTCAGCAGGTGACATTTAACAGGCATTCAGGCCTTGAACCACTTGCTTCTTTGGGGCAAACGGGAAGCTCTTCTTAACAGAGACCTTGGTGCATCCATCCTTGGAGTTGGGGGCATGTTAATGGGCAAGAGCCCTCTCAGAGGGAACAACGTTGGAGCAAGGGGTCACAGACTTAGGAATTCTGGGCAGGCAGCTCGTTCCTCATTTTGCAGAGTCTTGTCAGTTGTGGTTTGAGGTTTACAGGGTGTGTGTAACATGTAGCAAGGCTCCTGTGTAACATGCCAATAACTGGGTTCAGAAAGGAGTTAGGCAGAATTGGGGAAGAAAGGCCCGTCAACAGCTTCTAGCTTGGGATCGCTGTAGGATGCTGCTTCCTGTCCCAGAGAGCCACAGCACCAGCAGTCACTGAATTCTCTCCTGCTTTGTGCAGCTGTGGCTAGCTCACATCGAGCATGCACTGGGCATGAGCCTTTTCCAACAGGCATGTAGGAAGCTGCCAGGAACTTTGATGGTTGCTAGTGGTCCATTGGCTCCAGTACTCTGATTCTGGAGTTCCCAAGCTTTATTTGCATGTCAGATTCCGTTTTAAGGCTTAATTCGATTCGAATTCCCAACAAAGCCATGCTGAATGTATAGAATATCAGTTAGGATTATGACCCCACTTCTTTTATTTAAATGTATTCCCCCACTCTATCCTGATGGCTCACAATTGTAAACAGTCATAAATAACACTAGTAATGAACCCTAATCTAAATAAAGTCTTATGTATCATCCAGAAGATTAGAAGGCTCAGATAAACCTTCAGGGGGAGGGAGTTAAATAATTGTGTAGCAGCCACTGAGAATGCCTCTGTGCTCCTTTGCTGTGTGAACTTGACAAGCAGATGGTACTTACAAGAGGGCACTCCTGCCAGACCTTGGAGGCTGTGGTAGGACATGAGGGAGGAGGCAGTCTTTCAGATATGTTGGGCCTGGGCTGTTCTGGGCTTTGTAGGTCAAAACCAGCACCTTGAATTTTGTCTGGAAAGCTATTTGGGAGCCAGTGCAGAGTCTGGAGCACTGGTGTAAATGTAGTTCCAGCAATCCCACCCACTTGTGGTCCTGCTTCCCACTTTGGGACCCCCCTGGCCTAGCTACTGTAACTCCCAGGCTATGATTTGAACCCTTCTGGAGGGTTCTGTTTTGTCCCCTGTGCCTTAGTGAAATCCCATCTCCTGTGTAGCTCTCCAGACAGTTGCTTCAGTGCAGTCATTTCCATCTGGAGAAGCCCTGGCATTATTATCTGAGCTCACAGGCCTGGGCTGCCTTTCCAGACTGCAGCTCCATGTTGGTCGTTGGTCGTCTGCCAACTTGCAAGCTCTTCCGACCTTGCTACAATCCCCGATTTGAGTTACAGAGCAGTATCTGTTACATTATTCCTTGTGTAATTATCCTGATTAGGAACCCAAGCTGCAAACGAGGTTTGTCAAAGAAGCTGCTCAGGGGTGATAAACAGCAGGAAGGCTTTAGGGAATTGCTTGCAGTGCAAGGCCTGATTCTGTTCTAAGTTGGGTGTAGCTCGTGGGGTGGGGGGAACTTGGTTGGGGATGGAAATGGAGGGTGCTGGCTTTAGTCTCTCTACCTGCTGAGTATTGCAAGTATGGGGTTTCTCCCCTTGTCAATTCAGCCCGCACACAGATGCTGTATCCACATGCCAGGGATCCTAGAGTTTCTCTAGATTAACCTTTGCCACTCAGCCAGCTTGAGAGCTGAGCTGGCCTGGTGCTCTGTGCAAATGCCTGGCTGTTCTGTGTGCTCTGATTGGCATTGAGGAATGCAGACGCTGAGAGGTAAGCAGGAAATCCCTCTTTGGGATAAGTGAGTTTTGAGAAGCAGCATGCCTGGTGTAACTGGGATCAAGGGCTGTAGTGCTGAGGAATGCTGCTGTTGCAAGTTGCCTCTCTGGCAGAGGAATGCTGCTGTTAAATGCCTCCCCTGTCTGGCAGAGGGCTAGAGAGACCCAAGGCTATATCCTCCCTTCCTCCAGACCATGCTGATTGGGTGGGTTTCCATTACAGCCCCTCCACCTCCACCACCGATGATCCGGAATGGTGGCAGAGATGCCCCTCCTCCTCCCCCACCCTACAGAATGCATGGGACTTCAGATCCCCCGAGCCGCGGGAAACCGCCCCCTCCGCCCACCAGGACGCCGGCTGGGCCGCCACCTCCACCTCCGCCAGTGAGGAACGGGCACCGAGATTCCATCTCCACTGTCAAGTCTTTCTTGGGTGAGTAAATGATAGTGTGCCCTTGGTGTGCCAGGATTGGGTACTAGATTCTAAATGACTTGGCTTAAACCAGAGCCTCTTGTTGTATTGCTGGCTGTTTGGGGAGGCTCTTCTTGTGGGTCCTAGAGAAGCAAAGCCTGAGCCTCTCAGCAACCACTGACACTCGGTGCCTTTAGGACTTGTTCAGCACTTAGTCATGCCTCTGTTGGGAGAGGTCTTGAAGGAGAGGCTCTTTCGCCTTCCCTCCTGTTCTCCAGCCCCCGCCCCTCTGCATAGCTGCATTGCTTCCTCCTCCTGAGGGGTAGGGAGACCACCCTTCTATCCCAAAGAGAGGGGTATTTATTGCATCACAGATTCTTTGCACAGCTCTGAAGCCAAGTGTTTTTGCGCATGCAGCATGCCCTAAGAACTGGGATGATTCTGGCTGCCTGTGGGGCAATTATTATTATTATTATTATTTATTATGAGCATTTATATAGCGCCAGCAATGTACCTGGTGCTTTACAAAGAATAAGATAGACACGGTCCCTGCCCGAGAGCTTACAATCTAAAGACAGGGGGAGGGGAGACAGGGAAGGGGGAACAGGGAGAGACAAGGGATGCAACATTCATGAGGATGTGAGAGCTCAGGTACACGTTCTTGGCTTGATTGCAGTAAGTTGGGACTTTACAGATAGCTGGTGGGGGGAAATCCTGGGTGGGAATGGTTAGCAGGAGTTAGGAAGGGCGGATGGGTTTTGAGGAGGGACTTGAAGGTTTGGAGGGTGGTGGCCAGGTGGATGAGGGCAGGGAGGGACAGAAGGACTGACCAGCCACCAGCTGCTTTAAGGGTTAGTGTCTCTTGTGTTCACGAGTCGGGCATTTCAGTATCTGGAGGTCCTGTAAATGCTGTGGTAGAAGACTAAGAAGAACTTAATGGGAAGAGAAGCAGGTAGCTTCTCCCAGTTAATGGCAGGGCAGATCCCAGATCTGGTTGTTTAGCGCTGACTCGCCCCGCTAGCTCTGACTTAGTCCTGTGAACTGAACCCGATTGGATACAAGGGGTCCAGTTAGCCTTGGTTCAGTAGCCTTTCTTGTCCAAGACTGCTAGGCTCCCTAGGACAAGAACGCTTTGTTCATTCAGAATGCTTGATGTTATGGTGCTCCATCGGGGTGGGTCTCCGTTGGGTAAAGGGTGGGGGAATGTTTAACCCCGCACCTTTCCTGATGTGTCCCCATGGAGTGCCATAACTTTTGAGCCCCTGTAGGGCTATACTCTGACTCTTGCTGTGGTCCCATGACCCCCAGATAGCAAATTGGTAGCAGGTGGTGTTCAGTCTGTTACCTGCAGACACATGAAGGTCTAGGGTTTTACAAGACCTCTCAGCACCCAGTGTGTCTCAGCAGGGTGGGGATGTTCCCTTGGGAGCATCCAAATCTGGTTCATTTTTTGGTTTTGTAGTCAGATATCCTTAACTGATCAAATCCCCTTTCCTCTCCTCTAGATGACTTTGAATCCAAATATTCCTTTCACCCTGTGGAGGACTTCCCAGCTCCAGAAGAGTACAAGCACTTCCAGAGAATTTACCCCAGCAAAACAAACAGAGGTGAGTGTCCAGCTGCCTCTTGGGCACCTTGATCTGTGGAGACGAGACAAAGGGACTGAGGAGATCTCTTGGTGCAGCTTTATGGGCGTGAGAGCATGTGAGCGTCCCAGCTGCATGGAGCTCCTCTGTGGGGCATAAACCCCAACCTGAGCTTAGACTTAGAGAAGCCAGGTTTGGTTAGCAGAGGGGAATTGAATGGGAAATAGTGACTAGGAATGGAGGGTTCCCAGCACCTTAGCTTGCAAAGCTGTGGCACTTGGGCCTGACTGGCTCAGAAGCCACATGAGCCAGTTGATTTTAACTAGAGAGCTGGTGGGGGGGGGGGGGGGGGGTGTTGCGAATTCAGGGTTTGGATGGGGACAGACTTGCAATTCCAAATACTCAGCAGCTGCTAGCACTAAAGAGCTCATTGGCATTAGGCGCTTCAGGGTCCATGGGTGGGATGGAATGTACCTGAGACCTACAAAACCTGATGCCTTGGTGGAAGGCACCATTGCTGGTCAGACTGCAGCTGCAGTAACGCCAGGCTCCTCCTCAGCCAGGATGGGAGCTCCCATGGGGAGCCAGGGACTGATTTTTCTGCAGGCAGCAGCCCCAGATGAGGCCAGGCTGCAGCTCCAAGAAGTGCAGCTCTGGGCATCGGGAACTGACGTCTTTCCTCAGCTGGGGACTCTAAACTCCCCAAGGCAGGCCCCCTAATGCTGCATCCCTCTGCATGACAATAGAGGCCCGAACTTGTGGGACAGCAGGTCTCTAGCCTTCTGACGATTAGTGTCTCATGCTGTAAACCCCAAGCTTTTTGTCTCTGGGACGCCAGCCTTTTGAGACTGAATGTAATTCTGTGACTCCCACAAGGCAGTGTTATAGGGACAGGATTATGACTAGAGCTGAAATGGTTATCCATGTGGAGATCGGTAACCATAAGATTTGCAATAACCAAACCAATTATGGGTTACCAAGTGGTAACCATATGCTTAACCAACGGTTTAACTGAATTACCGTGTTACTGCTTGGCACCATTTACAGCATTCTGTGGTTACCAACTAGCTTCGTTTATCCCCTGGACTCTTTCAAGTTTAATTCTGTCTCCCATTGGATACCCAGTTCAAATCAGCTGGGCAAAACTTTCCTATTGGTCTGAAAGGAAATGTGATGGCAGAAAAATGATAAATCTTTTGTGATGATGGTTAAATGGTATTAATTGTTGCCTATCAGTTAACTGATCCAGAATTTTGGATCTTAAGCCTGGTTGTGGAATTAACTGTCCATTCCAGGCAGGTCTAATTGCAGTGCTATCTTCAGATGGCACAATCTTCTTGTGGTCCTAACCTCTGGTTTGGGAATCTCTGCTCTAGCAAGCTGATGTGCTGCATCCCAGGTCTCTCATTGCGCCCCTCCCCCTTTCCTCCCACCCCTCCGAGTGTATAGTGCCTTTTAGCGATTTGGTGTAGCATTAAAATCCCATGGCCAGGAATCTTTGCTGTAGTTAGACACCTCTCTGGACGCTGTGTGTATGATTCCCCAGAACCTGGCAAGACATTCCTTAAACTAACTAACCGTTGTTGTCTTACAGCTACCCGTGGGGCACCACCCCTGCCTCCCATTCCCAGGTGAAGCCCAGCTGTTCAGCCTGGCTACTCCACAGCTATCAGAAACGGACCTTCTCTCCTTTCCTTGAATGGATTTCTCGCCACCCCCTAGAAACCTGCATGAGAAGTTATTTTTTCCCAACCCTTGCAAGAAAAAAACAAATCCAAAAGATGCCACTATTTCTCACCTCCATCTATGCATTTCATTCCCAGACTTGCCCACCCCACAGCAAGCAGCTGGGGAGTACCTTCCACACAGCTGCCCTGGAGAGTCCAGCAAGACAGAGACTATTTGCGAAGCTAATATCGCTTAAGGTTAGGCGATGCAGGGGACCACAAGCCAAGCTGGGGCAGCCATTACTGGGTGCCAGCTTGGCACAGGCAAGGGGAAATGTGGACATTTTGGAAGGAAGAGGGGTGTGGCATGTCTGGTGCTATTGGATGTAACCACTACAGACTAATTGGTTGAGCTAATAGAACTTTAACTCTAAAATGGAGGGAGGGAAAGGGAAGGCAGGAAACACTAAATTGGTCAGTTACTCAAATTCAGTAAATTCTGGGGGGGAAAGAAAGTGCAATGACAGGAATGTGGTGGCTGCTTTGCGGTACTCAGAGCAGGATAGGCTACACCCCAGCCATAAATTGGAAATTCAGAGCTTCGAGGCTGCAGCAATGGGATCCATGTGCTTTGTGTGCTGTTCGGGGTCTGCATGTGTTCCCTAGAGAGGCTGCCAGCGACTGGCCAGCCTGTTTCTCAACCAGCACGCCCTGTTGTAGCAAACCCTCCTGTTCACAAAGCAGTACAGCAAGCCTCTCCTGCTTGTCCTCTGCCGAGAGACGGATGGCAGCCAGCAACCTGTCGGAAGCAGCTGCCTTAATCACGCTGACAGGGTCACGCGTGGGAGCACTCTGCTGCAGCATAAGTGGTGTGGGCTCCGTGTGCTGTTAGGCTAATTTTTTTTAATGCTTAAATGACCAAATTAATTTGAACAGGAAGATAATCACAACTGTTATTAATAAAGCAGCCCAGTGAAATCTGGCTATGGGGGACAAGAGGACCATTCTTTGTGTTTGACTCCATCGGTCACCCTTTATAGATAGCGCTTCCACCATAATCCCTCAGAGATGGGGTAGGCTGTTGTCTGCTGGGCACGGCTTTGCTTGCTGATGACTGTTGCTTCCCTAACAACGTGGTCCCTTGCTGGTGGTTTTTTTTGCCTTACACGTTACTTCTGTCATGTTTGGTACCAGATTTATTATTATTATTGTATATATTTACTCTTGTAAAAGGCTGGGGGGGATACATGTTTAATCATAGGCATTGATCTATTTTGTATGTTGTAAAAAGCTTGTAATATAGGATCAAGGTGGGCTTGTCGGAGGTATACTAAAAACTCTCTCACCTTTAAGCTATTCTTTTTTTTTTTTTTTTTTCTACGATGATGGAAATTGTCTCCTATTTTTAAGTTACAGCTGGGCAGCCCTCATGTTGAGGGATGCTGCCCAGTTCAAGGAATCTATTTTTGATTTATTCTTTTTTTTTTTCTTTTTCCTGGAAGGGGAAAAAAAAATAATTGCCCGGCTTAGCTGGTTGGGAAGAGAAGTTAAATGCACTCTGCATTTGTTTTTAAATAAAGTTTTTACTAAGGAAAAAGATTCCCTTTTCCCCCCCATGTAACACAAGCTTCCTGGTGGAAGGTCCCTGTTCTGGAAGCAGAGGAGGACAAGGGTTCTTTTAAAGGAAATAAAATCTTGAAATGGCATTGAAATAAAAGGTAATAAATAAAGGTGCACCTCTGTTGAGATTGCAGACTCCAGGCGTTAGTACTCTTTGCTGTTGGTGGTTAATTTTGTGCAGTGTGGGTGTTTACTGCCCAGCTGTGAGTGGGGAGCAGTTCCTTGTTGACCAGACCCCATCATGGCTATATGCCAATTAAGTGCTGGCTGATCGAACTTGTAGGAATGTGGGGCCTAACCAATAGGGTGCTGTCAAACAGGTTAGTGATAGAGTGGGAGGCAGCTGTGATCATACATTGCTGGGAGTCCTTCCCTCTCTTTGTCCCCGAAACCCCATTTTGAGACTTGCCTATAAACCCTGTGATCCCAGCCAGCAAATATCAGTTGGGATCCCAGCCCTACTTGGGGTCCTGATCCAGAGTTTGAGACATTATCTGAGAAGTAACATCTCTTTTTGTATGCAACTGGACCATAGCAGTTTAGTCCAACATGATGTTTAACTTGTCTAATTAGTCCTTGGGAAAGTAGCCTGGTTACTTGATCTTCAGGAACTGAGAAGTCTTATTTGGATCCTTGTTTACTATCACTCAGGATTTGTTGCCTTTGATTTTCCTGATGTGTTGAAATATTTGCTCTCTAGACTAGACTGTCTTGTTGAGTCATGGTGCAACAAAAAGGACATGTTTCCAAGAGACCAAAGAGGAGGCTTACAGTGAAGCTGCAGTTGAATCCTTCTGGAAACCCAGGTTTGTGGGATCAGCTACAAGTGAAGTAATGAAAGCTCCAAGCTTAGTCATCTTCCAGCAACACATGCAAGGGAGAAGGTGGCTGGACTAACAGATGTCTTTAAAAAGTGGCAACCGCTGACTGGAAAGCTTTCTCCATTGGAGCTTGCCCTGGTTGGGTGCTCTCAATCCGAAAACCGTCCCTGCTTCTAGGAACCCTTGCTTCTTAGACTAAAGCTATTAACATAACAAAGGAGGAGTGATGCAATTCTTTGGCTGGTGGGTGGTTGACCATTCATTTTACCTTGATGATGTCTAAGGGAACTGTTGGCATACGCTGACAAATCAAATCATGGTTTGTGTTCCTTGTAGACAGCCCGTTGGCCAGCCCTTATACCTGAAGCAGTGACTTGTTTTTCTCTACTGTGGTTCATCCTTGTGCTTTCCCCCCATGACCCTGGAAGCTGCTGCAAGTCTCCTCTTGTCCCTGTGGCTGATAGAGCCAGCTTGTTTGAGTCCATTCTTGTGGCAACCAAGCCCCAAACATGCTTACAGGAACAGTGTAGTACTTTGTATATTTCCATTCCTCGGTGAAGTTCCGAATTCTTGCACTACTTTGTATTTGAGGAATTGAGCCATTCAGTCCTCCTTTTAGTTTTTTAATTTTTTGTAAGAGGTATCCTCATTGAGCTACTGGAAGCTGGAGCAGCACATGCACCTTGGTTTTGCATTTCATTAAAGCTTATTTCTCCATCCCTTGCTGCTGCTTCTGCCCCCTCCTTTCATGGGTGTTGGGCCCAGGTTGTGTGGTCAAGAACTGCTGCAAATGGGGATGTGTCCCCTCTAGGGGAGAAAGATAACAGTGAAGCATTTGGGGGCTAATGCAGAATTGGGGGAGGATGGCAGACCTGGCCTGTCCACTTACAGTATTTCAACTTGCACCTTGTTTGCACTTGTCTCAGTGCCATTTGCTGAGTGCACACTGTGTGAGCACTAGGCATGTATGTATCGTCAAGCAGAAATCACAGCCCTTCCCTTAACTCCAAAGCAACAGGCTTCTCAGTAGAGCTGACTGCATTTTCTTTTTCTTCCATGAGAAGTTTTAGGTTAATGCTTCACTTTCAAAGCTGAACTAAGCTTTAGAGCTTGTCTAATGTCATCTTCTAGTTGCTGCAAAAGTGGGGGGGGGGGAAAGAGGAGGGTGCTGTTGCAAAACCATCACTGAAAAGCAAGAGATTCAGATAAGTGCAAAGGTTGTTTTTTTTCTTTTGAGACTGAAATTTCTGGCTCATGGCAATGCTGTGTTTTCCATTTGAAAAGTTCCAGCTGGTTCTACTGCTCTGAGTAACAGTAACTGGCAGTCTGGTCAGGAGCCAGGCCTGAGTGTGCAAGACTGCCCTTCATAAAGGATCAGGTGCAGGTTCTCGTTCCTGTTCAATAATCTGTGGAAGTTGCTTTTCAGGCGTTGCCTTATACTTGGGACACTGGATGAAGCAAAAAGCATTGTATTGTGAGTTTAAAAAAAGAAAAAAAAAAATATATACTGTGATAGGTTTCACTGTGATGGGGTTGGGACCTCTCTACCCCAAATCTAGGCTAGCTGTGACTTGAATTTACCTCTTATGCTACTATTGGATCAGCTCTCTCCAGAACTGTTCCTGCCTATCAGGGGTTAACTGTTGTCTTTGCCTCGGAATTTCCCAAAGCACAGAAAATACTTGATCAGGTTTGTCTAAGTATGTTGACTAAAAATCTCTCCAAACTGTGTCACCTCCAAAGTGTTAAGTGAATTCTTAAGCACACAGGCTTACTTTACCAGTTGGCTTGCAAAACTTTAGGTGTTAATTAACTTTGACATTTGGTCCTTTAACCATTGTATCCTGTCCTTTGAAATGCAGTTTGTCTGGCTAAGGTTTATCTATTTCCAACAAATTGTCTCTATGGTGTATTACCTTCTGACGGTACAATGCATTTTGAATACAATCCATGGGAAAGATAAATATCTGTGGTATCGTAACCTACTACATGTTGCCTGTGGAAAGTTCACAAAGCTTCCTGTTCCAGTCTCTAAGCTGTTAGGACTGTCACTTTGGCCTGTATACCATAACATTTTCATACAATCTCTCATATGAGAGTTACATTCCTTTCTTAATATTGAATAGTATGACACCAAACATATCTCTACAATATTAATAGAGTACTCGCTTATGAACATGTATGTTATATAGGTGTTGGTTTCCTAAGCTTACCATAAATGGAAATTATAGTTTATGTATACTTTTTGGAAATTTCTTTATCTGGTCGTTAACAGATCACCTCATTCCAGTGCTTATAATTGCACTGATGATTAAACTACATTGGAGAGGCTGCATGAGGTTTGTGTATTGTTTTATGCCAATTACAGTGCCCAGCGTCTTACTTTATGCACTAGCAAGTCTTAGATTAAACCTCCAAACATGCCTAGCTCCCATCATACACTGCTCCTTTTAACCCAGTATCTGTATTCAACTCTACTCTTGTGGCCTACATACCCCATCACACAGCGTTCCGCCGGGTCCCTCTACAAAACTGAAGGAGAGCTATAGTCCGCCACGTATGGGAGGGAGGGAAGCAACCTTTCGTTGCTGATTGGGCTAGTCGAGTCAGCTTGGATTTGGCGCGGAGCGATGGGATTGGTGAAGGCGGAAGCCAATGGGGTGGGGAGGAGGGGAATGGGCGGGGCTAGGCCGTGGCGGGTGGCGCGAATAGCGGTCAGATCGGGACTTGGCGCCAAGGGAGCGAGCGCGCTCTTAAGGGTTCGGTGCAGGCAAAGGCTTGAGAGGTTTGGGCTAAAGGTATTGCGGGCGGGGTTCGCTGAGTGGGGTTGGAGGAAGGGAATGTCGGGGGCCTGAGGGATTGCAGAAGCTGCTGAGCGAGTGGGGCAGGCTGGAGGCTCGAGTGAGTGGGACTGGCTGGGTTGGGGTGTGTGTGTGCGCTGAGGATTAGGGAGGACAGAGGCCCGGTGCTGGGTTTTGGGACTCAGGAGCGCTTGGCTGAGGGACTACCGGATTGGAGGAGAGTTGGGAGGAAGGATAGATTGCTGCCTGGGGAGTGAGGGGCGCTTCAGCTAGGGTGAGTCCACTGGGTTGGGGGAGCAGGGGTGGATGGATTGTGGGGCTGGGTTAGGGGGAGTAGGGATGGAATGATGGGTTGCGGGGCTGAGCAGGGAAAGGTTAGGGAGTCTGCTGTCAGAGGTACAGGCGGGGGAGGAACTGAGTTGGCTTGGAGGGGAAACGAGGCAGGGGGCTCAGCTGTGGGACTGTGCAGGAGTTAGTGGAGATAGAAGTCTGTCTGAGCTGTAGTGAAGGCCTGGGGGTAGGGTGAAGAACTGGGGGAGTCGTCCGGTTTGGTAAGAGATGGGGGACAGGTCTGGCTGGTATGGGTTGAGGGACTGATAAGGGTCTGTGGATATGATGAAGGGCTAGGAGAGTCAGGCTGGTGGGTAACGTCATGAGATGGGGAGTAGTCTGGGTTGGAATGAGGAGCTAGCAAGGGCCTCAGGGATGGTGTGAAAATGGGGCCATGGGACTGTTGGGTTCAAGGAAGAAGGAAGGGTTGGGATCAGAGGGTAGATAAAAGCTTCGGTGAGGGGAATGGCATAGGTCTGAGGGATGGGAATGGGGAGCTGTGTTGGGTGGGAAAGGTGCTCATGGAGGAAATAATGGAGTTTGGGTTGGAAGGAAGTTTCTTTGTAGCTTGGAAAGTGTGGATAGGCTGAGTAGACCAAGGAGTAAGGCTGAGAGGGGCTGTGTAAGGTGAGGCTTTGGCCTGGGTAGGAGGATAGGGCTGGGTTGCTGTGTCAGAGGAGAGAGGGGGTTTGGGGGAATCATGCTGTGAAATATAATGCTTGGGAAGGTAGGAGGAGTGGAGATGGGGGTTCAGATGGGGGACATGAGATGAAAGTGGGGCAATTTAGGCATAGAAATGACAGGTCTCTGTAGAGTGAGGGCTTAGGCTAGTATCCTGGGACAGGAGTTAAAGCCTGAGGGAGGAGCTGATGGGTGTGGATACTATGTTCCAAGTTTTGGAGATCTGGGTATGTAAGAGGCCTGAGAGGACAAGTACTGGTTGGACAAAGGAATGAGGGTATTTAGGCTGGGAAGGTTGGACTGGCCAGGAGGGGACAGAACTTGGGGGCCAGAGGAATTTACAGTAGATGCAGGGAGGAAGTCACTGAAACATAGGTCATTCCTGCACATGTAGTTATTGAGGGGGAGGCTGTTGCAGCTGCTGGTTTGATGACATGGGGTTGCATGTTTCCATGCCACCTTTGTTCTTTCCCTTAGATCTTGTTGGGACTGATGCTTGATTCTTGTGTGAGGGTGGCCAGGTGGCTCTGGACAGACATTTCTTTGCTTGGCTTTTGTCTTGACCCCTTCCGGTTTCCTTCTTTCCACAGTTCCTTGTTGTCATTATGCCTAGTACCAGGTCCCAGACTGCCATCAATTTCCCAAGGAAGAAATCTGCCAGGACACCCTGCAAGCCTGCTGAGCATGGAAGTGCTACTGCACTTGACCCTACCAAAGTGACCCTGGCACCTCTTTCTCCCCGGGACAAGGTTCTGCCTCTCAGCCCTCGCAAACGCCTAGGTGAGGTTCCCCCGCAAATCCCCCCCCCTCCCCCATCTCTCAGGGGCTGGAATCTTAACCAAGAGCTAAGATCTGTCAGCAGCGTTAACAATGGCCAACAGACCTCTCCCTAACATGAATGGGGGAGTTGAGCTGTGGGTGTGCCCTACAGAGCACTCAGCTAACAGCATGAGATGTGATCAAAGCTTTGTGTTTGTTTAGGGGCTGCCTTCTACCCTTGATTTCTGCAAACCTCCCACTTTGATGAGATGGGTGGGGTTTTTTCAGGGGGGGGTGGCAATCTAGCTGTGGATTGGGTGTGGTTGATAATGTCCCTTCAGCGGTAGCTAATCTTTGCTTTCACTTTGCCCATGCTAAATTTGGTGTCTGTCTGTCAGGTGATGACAACCTGTGCAACATACTCCCGTTGGTGCCCTGTTCCCCAACCAAACAGAGTAAGAAAGAGAACGGCCTCCCGCCTGCTTCCCCTGTGGGGCGACGCTCTCTCTTCAGTGAGCAGCCAGCTGCTGGCTCTCCAGACAAGAGGATCAGTTTGGTACCCACATCCCCAAGAAACTTCAAGCATGGCTCTACCAACAGAGAGCCTGCGTGTGCCCGGCTTTTCAGGCAGGAAGGTAGGTGACTGTGCTTTTGTGCAGCAGAGGCCTCGGCTCTCTGGAGCTGCTGTTGATTATCTCTCTCTGTTAGGCACAGGCACTTGTTACCAGCAGGCCAAGCGCGTCCTGCATACCGCTGTCCCTGACGTTCTGCATGGCAGGGAGAAGGAGGTGGATGTCATGCAACGCTTCCTGAAAAGACACATCTGTGGGAAGAAGCCTGGAAGTCTGTACATCTCTGGGGCACCAGGCACTGGCAAAACTGCCTGCCTTGGCAGGATCCTGAAGGACCTCAAGGTAGGCTTGAGCACAGCCTGGGAGTAGCTGTCTGAGGTGCTTTCTTACAGATGTTAGTGTTGATCCCAGTGTTAAAGCTGGAATAAACCCCCTTATCAGCTTGATGAGCATCCTCTGCTTTGGCAACTGCAGCTCCACCACCTGGGTGGGATTCCAGGGGACTTTCACCATCATAATATTCAATGTTAATTGCTGTTTAGGACCTGGGAGCCCCAAAGTGCTCAGGGTCCCACTGCAGTGGGTGCTCTATAGAGACCCTGCCCTCAGGAGCTTATGGTCTGAAGCCAACTAGCCCTCTAAAGCTCTACTCTTGGGTTGTTTACTAGAAGCTGGAGATAAATTGTACATGAGGTTAGGGTAATACAGGGGAAGCACCAACCCCTTGGGATGGATGGCAAGTTACCCCACTACACTGGTAACAAGGTGGGCTCTCCCATACTTTACTGCCATTGTGTGGCACACGTACTACCTATGGCATGGTGAGCTGCTGTGATCTAAACCAGAGAGGTTTGCTTTGGCCGTTGTAAATTCCAGCACAGCTGTGCTGGGGCGGAAGGGAGAAGCTAACCTGTAGCATGGCTACAGCCTTGGGTTCTCTGTAATAAGCTGGAGGAGGGGTGGGGTGCCTGGTGCCGTGGTAGAAGAATGTGACTGGGGTTTGGAGGGGAAGACAAAGGTTGCTGGGCCGGGTGAGAGGCCACCAGAGTGGGGGAGGCAGGGGGTGGATCACAGAATGCAGGGACAGAGCTTATGTGATGGAGTGAAGGCAGGCCCTGCTCCACCCATTCGCAGAGTGTGTTTTGTGTTCTGGCTCCCCACACACCCTGGCTGGGAAGGGCCCACTGGGTTGCTTCCACTTGAGGCAGCTGCTCTGTTTGCCTTGTTTTAAGACTTGTCTTGCATAGCTGCTAGCAGGCCAAAACACAGGTTAGCATAGTGCAGCCTTGGTGATCCCTACCTCCTAATGTACCATTTTTCTTGGCTCTCCCAAGCCAAGTCGAGGGTGTTGGAAGGACTATGTCAAGTTTCCCTGTGTAACTCCCCTGCTTTGCGTGTCTTTACCTCAGGGTGATCTTGCTGGGTGCCAAGTCATCCTCCTTAACTGTATGTCCCTGAGGAACTCCCAGGCTGTGTTTCCTGCCATTGCTGAGCAGCTTGGCATGAGTGGGGCAGTCAAATCAGCCAGGCGGGACATCGTCAAGAAGCTGGAGAAGCAGATGGTGACAGAGGGGGCACCCATGATGTGAGTACAAGTCCTGGAGATGGTGAAGAAGGAGCAGTGTACAGTGCTTTCAGCTGGCCAGAGGCTGAATGACCCTGTGTCAGCAAGTTTTTCCAGCCAAGGATTTCTCCAGTCAGTGTAGCTCCTTCACTGCCAGAAAGGGGTGCTGTTCAGTGAGTTTCCCACAAGGATTAACTTCTCTTCTTAATGTGCCACAATTAGCCTGTGGAACTAACTGCCACAGGATTGGGTTGTGGCCATGAATTTAGCAAGTATTAAAGAGGGATTAGGCATTTCTTATGAATGGCAAGACCTGTCCAGAGTTCAGAACGCTAATGCTGCAAGCCTTTGAGGAGGGGGATATCACACCATCTGTGTCAGGGCTAAAGCCAGTCTCTGGTATTTCCAGGACAGACGTGCCTAAGGCACTACGTACTAGTAAGCACAGTAAGTCCTAGTGATGATCTACAAAGCCCTATACGGCCTTGGCCCCTCATACCTTAGGGACCGCCTCGCCTTTCGCGCCCCGGAACGGCTCCTGCGGTCTGCTGGGGGTGCCCTCCTGGAGGTCCCCCGTGTTAAGCGGGGGGCCACGATGGAGCGAGCATTCTTGGTGGTAGGGCCGCGGCTGTGGAACTCCCTTCCGGAGGAAGCTCGCCTGGCCCCAAGCCTTTTGACATTTCGGCGGAACTGTAAGACCTGGCTGTTTGCCCAGGCCTTTGGGAGGGAGGGTGGGGGGGGTGTGATTTTAATCCCCCGCCAATTTATCTATTTATTTATTCGTTTTCTAGCCCTGTTTTATTGATGTATTTTATATTTATATTTATTTTTTAAGTGAATTTTAATTGTTTTTATTGTTGTTATTGTTGTTGTTAGCCGCCCTGAGCTGCGTTGCAGGAGGGGGCGGGATAAAAATCTGAAAAATAAATAAATAAAGTCTTCCCTGCCCCAAGAGGGGGCTGTTCAGTGGCTGGGCCATTTTGACACAGGCCTCTCTCTCATGTTTCTGTGTAGCTTGCTGGTACTGGATGAGATGGACCAGCTGGACAGCAAAGGGCAGGATGTGTTATACACGGTGTTTGAATGGCCCTGGCTCCCCAATTCCAGGCTTGTCCTCCTTGGTAAGAGAGTCTGGTGCTGCATCTTGACCCTGCTGTCACACCACCCTGTTGTGATCATGGGACAGCTGTTATCTTCCCCCACGGGTGTTACCCTTGGGACTCCCTCGGAGAGGGTGGAGGGTTGGTAATGATAAACTAGCGCTCGCGAATCACTTATTTGTAGCAGAGTATCACCCAACAATTGGCTTGCCTCTCCCCAAGTCACATGAACAATGTCTGCTGCCCCCTCTTTCCATGGGGATGAGCTACAAGGGCAACTGGTTGTCTATTTGAATTCGGCCTCTGGAGGAGTAATTGATGCACGCTTCTCCAGAGTTCCACGCAGCTGTTTACCAGAAGGCTGGGGTACCGTTAGCTACATGGTTAAGTAGCTCTGCCTTGGGGCTAGTATGCTGGAGCCCCTATGTCAGAAGGGTGGGGAGCCTTTCACCTCCCAGAGGCTACCTTGAAAATTAGTACAAGTTCTGAGGGCCACATAGAAGTTGGGGAGGAGGTGCTTAAAGAGTGCGCTTGGGAAGAGAAGGGTCTAAATCATGGATCTGTCCTCCTAGCCTTGTGTGCATGCCCTCATCTCTGCTCCCTTGCCCTGAGCTCAATTTTTCAGGAGTAGGACTTGGAAAAGGGCCAAATAAAAACTAGCCATGGGCCACATTGGCCATTGAACCTGAGGTTCCTGCCCTATGTTCTGTTCTGTGTACACTGAAGTATCAGCACCTACTCTGCCTTGAAGAGTTGGGCATCATCATCTCAGTCCTGAACAGGAAGGGGAATGAGAATACTCTCCAAGCTTAGAGGCAAATGCACAGGCAAGGAGTTCCCCTTGTATAGCAGTTGCAGAGCTGCGTCCTACTGTCCCCCTGCCACCCTACCCTGAGCATTGAGAGGGGACACATTTGCCCCACAATTACAGTTCTGTTCGTTGTGCTTTGCAGGGGTGGCTAATGCCCTGGATCTCACAGACCGCATCCTGCCTCGGTTGCAGGCCCGGCCCAATTGCAGACCCCAGCTGTTGAACTTCCCACCTTACAACAAGGACCAGCTTGCCTCCATCCTGCAGGAGCGCCTGAAGCAGGTACGCCTTTGGCATTCATGCTCGCATCTGGTGGGGTAAGGAAGGAATGCTAGGTCAGATTCTGTGGTCCAGTTTACCTGCCAGGCACGGCTTTGAGTCTATATAATTGCAGCTCTTGAGTGTTGCTAGTTAGTCCAGGAAGGCTGGGTTTGCCCAAGGAGTAACACAGGCCGGGACAGACTGAAGTCTCATTCAAGCCCTTGCTTTCTGTCTTGTTACTCCCACAGCCTCTATGGGAGACTGATGGGGAGTCAGAGCACCTCCAGATTCAAAGCAGGTGCGTGCCCAGCTTGAGCTTTTTAACCACTTTTTTAGCTCATGTATGACAGGCTTGTTTTATGCTCTACAGATCAGGCACAGGGCAGGGAATCAGCATGCCCCTAGAGGCTATCCTGTGACACGGAGAAAGGATGGTTAAGTGGGCTGGCTTGAGACTCTTGAGATCCCCTATTCAGTTCCCCATCTTGACATCTGTAAAGTGGGGCTGCCTGATTGCACTCCTCCTCCACCTAACACCTCAGGGGTGGGGTTTAAGGATAAAACCACTAAAGCACAGGTTTCCAAACAGCCATCTCATCTGTGCCTGGGGTTGCAGTTCCAATATTGTCGTCTTTAAAAAAAAAATAAAAAAAAATTATGCCTCCCTATCCTGAGTGCTCAGAGTGAGTTATATTTGATCTGCTTATCTTTTGCTGTCTGCAGTTCCAGAGAAGTTTCAAAATGGAGTCATGCAAAAGACTATGAGGTGTTCAAACTGCAGTGACAGGAGCACAGAGAAGCACCAGGATAGGAGAATCAGTAGGATCTTGCCTCAGATGTGCTCTATCTCTTTCCTGAGCTAGGGGTAGCGAATGCTTCGGCGGGAGTCAGAGGAGGCAGTCCAAGTACACCAGGCCATGGGGGCCGTTTCCTATCCGAGACCACTGACACCAGCCCTTTAGAAGGTTCCTTGGTCAAAGAGCTTTCTGGTCACTGCTCCCTGCCTTCCTTTTTCCACAGGTGTCCGGTGACCAGGTGTTGGACAGTGCTGCCATCCAGTTTTGTGCCCGGAAAGTGTCGGCTGTCTCTGGAGATGCTCGCAAAGCTTTGGATGTTTGCAGGTGAATTATGCCTCTCTGCTGGGGCTCCGAAATCAGGGTAATTGCCTAATGTGGGCTGTGACTTAAAGCTTCATTATACCGCTTGCTCCCCTGCCTGGGAGAGGAGGAGGGGGCTGCTGCCTCCTGACCACATTAATGTCTAAAACGTTCACAGCCCATTACCTATAGAGGGTGAGAGGAATGTGCTGCTGCCAGCCCTCCCTGCTGTGATTATAGATTGGTTAATTACATTTGTATTACAAAAGGCTCCCATTAGCTGCTCTCAAGCAGGCTTCTTTATGGAGCTTGAAACAGTTTCGCCTTCAGATTTCTTTCCCTCCAGTTTAATTATACAAAGAGGTTTTTCCCTCCTCCTTCCCTAAGCAGGGGATACTGAATTTGAGAGGTGGTCCCTGCCTCCCACTGTCTCTCCTTGGCAGGGGTATGTGGGCTCCAAAAAAACCCAGTCTCTAGATGGAGTATCTCTTTTGTGCACGGTTCAGAGCTGGGACGGGGCAGAAACTGATCACTGCCTAGTGAGGGGGGTGTGGGGGGAGGGATGAGTCTCATTGAAAAATACGCTGTTCGTGTGAATGGAAGTTCAACCCCCTTCCTTTGCTGGCACCCAAATGTTGCAGCATCGTGCTTGATGTGCCTTGGTTCAGATTGAGGCTTTGCTTCCTAAGGTTGAAATCTTGCCTGGATGCTGCACCCACCCCCCTTTTCCCAAACTCCATCTCCGCTGCAGCATTAGGTCTCATTAGGAGACGCACTGGAAATGAGCTCCCTTTAATGGACCGTGCCCTGCTGCGTGCATCCTGTCACTCTTCTATCCGTTTCTTTCGGCTTCCCTAGATTCATGGTTTATTGTGGAGTAGCCATGATGCTCTCCTGAAGCAACATGAGGGGAGATTCCGACCACAGTTGAAGGTGTAATGAAGACCTGCTGGGCAGGGGGCGGGACTAGCTATGTGGTCTGGATCAGGTAGCAGCTTGGAGACAGATGGTTGTTTTGCTGTGGTGATGGGGTGCCCCATGATATCAACTCCTGGGGTGTGGATACTCTTGTGAGCTGCCTGATGCCTTCCTCACCTTAGCAGAAACTGGCAAGGGTGTGTCTGCAGGGACTTGAGTTCACTGTATTTCCCCCATCGCCGTCAATGGGACTAACACTGTGAACGTGGGTCACTGGTGTCTGTGTTTATGGAGAATGTCCCTCTAGGAGGACTCCAGTTCAGCAGATTTCAGTGGTACCAAATGGACTCAACAGCCAAAGGAGCAAAACCCGTTGCCAACCTCGTGTCTGTTTGCTCAGCATACAAAGTGTGTCCATAGAGGTTTCCAAATTGCGGGTCAGGACCCCAAGTGGGGTAGTGATCCAGTTGCTATTTGATATACTTTGCCTGTCTCTTTTGCTGTCTGGAGTTTTAGGATTATATTAAGTCTCCAAATGGACTCTCTTGGGGAAGATCATCAGGAGCCACTGGCTTATATCCCCTTTGCTTGCGCTAACTAACGTGCCGACACCATGCATGCCTTCCCAACAAAAACCAGTGCACCACATGCATGCACTGAGCCTTCTTGGAAGCATAAGCCACATGCGTGCAGCAGTGGCAGCTGGTGGTTTTTGAGGCTGGTGGGCAGTAGTTGGGTTAAACCTTCTGCCGGGCCAGAGCCAGGGACAGTGGTAGGCAGAGCTAGGGGCAGCAGTAGGCCAGTGGCATGGCTTAACCCAGCAACAAGGAGTTCCCAGGGTTAACATCGGATGGACGTTACATTAGTTAACACTGGGAACTCCTTGCTGCTGTGTGAAACACTCCCACTGGGGGATAGAGAGCCCTCTTACTGGGGTTCCATCCACTCTCTCCCACCTGGTCCAAATTAACCATAGCCGGTTACAAAAATAGATTGCATTGCCATCGCCTACCTTTATCCTGAACCCTCAAATCCTCGATTTTCATGGCATCCTTTTCATTCTCTTCTCAGAAGAGAATGAAAGGGAAGAGAAGGACAACAGAGGAGAGTAGGAGGGAAAGGGTTTGGTTTTGGTGCACAAAAAGAGTAAGGGGAAGAGATGGGTTCAGTGGGGGACAGGGGTCTCCTTGTTGTCTGCAGCCTTCTCTTCTGCCATGCACCTACCTACTTTCTCCTCTGTTCACAAGGAGAGCAGTTGCAGGCCTGTATAGCAACCAAACACTCCCCATCCAAACCAGCATCCCCAGTACCAACGCTGTATCCCTGGCAGCCAAATGCCTGTCCAAGCAAACAGGCCTTTTTTTAAAAGTTTGGCCAGTTTCAGGGTTGCATTGCCACCAAAACAGGCCCATCGAGACCAGCATCCCCAGTACCTACACCGTATCCCTGGCAGTCAAATGCCTGTCCAAGCACATAGGCCTTTTTTAAAAGTTTGGCCATTTACAGGCCTCTGTTGGCACCAAACCAGCCCTATCAAAATTTAAACGATGCATTTCTGTTTCTCAACAAAAAACCCAGGCAAGATTCTCAAGGTCACAAGCAGAGAGGCCAGAAACTACTTTCCAGCAGAGAGCAGCAGTGAAACAGTGAAGGGACCATTTTAAGTAAAGAGTAGCCATGACCAGTAGACCCACACATTTACAAAATGGCCTCTCTATTAATGCTTGGGAGGGGAGAAGGAAAGCAGCAATGCATCATGCAAACACAGAGCAAGCAAAGCAAACCATCTTAAGGCAACAATGTTATGTGCAGTCCTTAGCACACCATAAAAGCAGCAGCGGGGATCCCCCAAAACATGCTACACAGCTCTGTTGCAATGTAAGAGGTAGTTTCTGCTGCAAGCAGACACGGAGCATTCATGCAAGGACTAGCCATTAGTGAAAAGGCCTGCCACAACGTCCCACCAAACTGCAAAGAGCGGGGCCATTTTAAAATGCAAGGAACATTCCAGTAAAGATTGGAAAACCTTCCATCTAAGCCCCTAGGTTCCCCACCCGTAAAATAGAAAGCAAACAGTTTGTAAAAAAAATCCAAGAAAGAGACCAATTTTAACCAAAAGTAGCCATGGCCAGTACCAGAAAATGGCCACAGCCTTTGCACATGATTGAGGGGTTTGGGAGAGGAGCGGGGGAAAACTAGCAGTGCCCATGCAAACACGAACACAGAACAAGCAAAAGCAAACCAGATCATAAACCAACTGAACCATATTATGTGAAGTCTTAGCATACCACAAAAACAGGAGCAAGGAATTCCACTTGTCCCCCAAAACATGCTTCACTGTTACATGAGTCCCAAAGGCACTGAGGGCGGGGGTGTGGGGGAAAGCCAGCAACCTGCTCCAGACTTGCTCCGAGTCCTCCAGTTCAGCAATCAGCTGAGTGCTCAGTGTTGTTGTGCCACCCTGGACACATGTGCAGGCAGGAACTGAAGGGGTGGGGGCCAGTGCCTCCTGCCGAGCCTGCTCTAAGGAGTCCCTTAAGAGACAAAACTTTACAAAAGCGATTTGGGCTATAGAGCTTAGAGGGGAATCGGGCCAGAAGGGCTATGCCCCATGTGCCCTGCAATGCGCACCGCCCCTGGTGTGCAGGCAATACTAGGGTGATGTGGGGGACCTGTCCAAATTTGTAGGGTGGGCAAACCTTGAGCGGCCCACACTTGTTGCATTGTGGCGCAAAGAAGTGAGGCTTATGCTTAGCTTGTTGGTTTGATGAAACCTAAAGAATGTACATTTCTCTTGTAGGAGAGCTATTGAGATTGTGGAATCCGATGTGAGGAGCCAGACTGTCCTAATGCCATTGCCCAATTGTAAGTAACTGCCTCCTACTTCCAAATAAGCCATTGGACTACATTAGAGATGCTTTGCACTTGGCTTCCATTATTCTGTCATTCTCCCTGACCCTAACAGTAGCCACCTTGCCAGTGGCCTGCTTTGTGCCTTATTGGAATAGCTCTCCCCTGGGAGAGAACGGCTGGCATGCAGCAAGTTTTGTCCTCCAGAGCTCTAGAAGCGAAGCGGAGTGGATTGGATGTAAGGGTCACACCTGCTCTCTTCTCTCTGGGGTTGGCTTTAAACATAAATAATTAAAGTGCTGAAGTGTAGGTGTGAAATAGCAGCGCACAGCAAAGCGGGGAGGGGGTGGGATGAGGAGTGGAGTGTTTCCAGGCTATGAGCAGTAAATCTATGCAGTGACATGATGGGGCTGTCCTGTTCCTCAGCCTAACTCTAGCCTCTTTGCCTCAAGTTCTTTGCTACTGCATTTACGCCCTGCTGCTTGTCCAGGTGGATAAAATCCTACCCTGTTCCTGAATCTCCTTAGATTTAAAGAAATCCTATAAGGTTAACCCTGGTTGTGCCATCTCAAAGTGTTTAAAGTGGGAAGAGGCTTGTCCTAAGGAACATAGGTCTGAACCAATCTGGTACTTCCAGTGACGCATCTAGCCCAGTATCCTCTCTCTAACAGTGGCAGTGGCCAGTGCTTCCTCATCAATCTGCCTGGCAGTAGGAATATGTGGGGTAGTTGCTTATACAGGAAGGCTTCTGGTGAGCAGGTCCATTGCCTTTTGTTCTGGTGACTCTAACAATAACAGGAGCCTCTGGAGTTGCTTTTGCCAGTGGTTTAATTATCTGTGCAGTTACACACCCAGTGCTTCTAGAAATAGGGTCCAACTGGTAGGCAAAATTAATGTATCCCCAGGTTTCCTGCTTTGTTCAGACCTCTGAGATCCTGGCACTACTTAGGCAGGACTCTTCTCCTTTCTCTGGCTCCTTTAGCCTTCCAGCTAGCAAGCCTTCTCTATCTCTGCTTTCCTTCCTCCTCACACTGGAGTTTCCTGATCGTATACCAGGTAGCAAATATGGCACCGATCTTGCATTTATTGCACTGATTGCCTCTAGTGAGGTACTCTGTGTTGCTTGCTTTATCCACCTTCCTTCTCCCCCCCCCACTTCCTTTGCACTAAGAGCGTCTTTGATCTGCAGGAAAATTCCCTACTAAACCAGCTGGGGCCTCTCCGGTCCCCAAGCGTGTCGGGCTTCCCCACATATCCCGAGTGATGTCTGATGTGTATGGCAACCGGATGATGGCAAGTGGCAGCAGTAACACCAGCAACTCCTTCCCCCTGCAGCAAAAGATTCTGGTCTGCTCCTTGCTGCTCCTCGCCAGGCAGGCAAAAAACAAGGAGGTGACCCTGGGGAAGGTGAGTTGGGGTAGTAATGAGCCTCTGATGCTGGAGTGACTACCATCTCTGCCTGCCTTGTGCTTCAACCCTGGGCAAAGACAACATTGTCCACTGCCTGACAGACCAGGGATATGGAGCAGTGCTCAGAGCAGTACTGAGGGGAGCCATGCCTAGCTGCAGGCCTGTGTCTTGGCACAGGGCTGGGCAGTGTCCTCATTAATTCCCCTTCACTCCACGGCTCCAAATAACTAATGCTCCTCGTCTTTCATGCTCAGTTGCACGAGGCCTACAGCAGAGTGTGCCAGAAGCAGCAGATGGCAGCTGTGGACCAATCAGAATGCCTCTCTCTCTCGTCTTTACTGGAATCCCGAGGCATCCTGGGACTGAAGAAAGCTAAAGAAGCTCGGCTCACCAAGGTACGCCCTCGAACCATGTTGCTGATGGGATGCCTGCGGACGGGGCTGGGTGGGGAGCTGAAAGAAGTGAGTGGGCTCTTCAGGAAGAGACGGCAGGCCGCGGGAGTAGAAGGGGGATCAAGCCAGTTGGCTGCTTCCCCAGCTGCAAACACCAGAGTCTGTTTACAGGGGACCAAGAGAAGAGATGGGCAGGAATAGGGGGAGGTCCAGGGGAGCAAGTGTGTGGAACCTCCTTGCATGGATGTCTGAGCCCGAATCTCTTTCCAGGTTACCCTGAAGATAGAGGAGAAAGACGTGGAACACGCCCTCAAGGATGGAGTCTTGGTTGGAAGCATCTTGGCTGGGGGGCTTTAAACCGATTCACACCAATATCATCTTGTACAGAGAACTCTTGATAGGAAGCATCCCCTCCCTGTGCACTGCTCTCCTTAGTAACGACCTTCACTGAAGGTCGTTCTTCTATGCTCTGACGGGCTTTTATTGCCACGTCGCGTTCTAAGGCGCTCTTATCTTTTTGGGCCTTCTTAATTTCTAAACCTTGGTGCCATGTGATTGCTGCAGGCTCAGGCTGTAGCCAGATCGCCTAGGGCTCAGGGCAGATTATCACGCATATGCCCCAGATTGCTGCAGGCCCCAGCCCAAGCCTCTCCTCTGCTTTCTGAATCCAGGATATTTGTCGGCCTTCTGACGTCCTTCTCCCTCTCCGCCCCCACCTGCACCACGCATTGAAGCCTGTCAGGCAGCCTTTTAATTTTTTTATTTTTTTGAACAGCTGGAGATCAAAGTGGGGGAAAGGATAGTGGTGTTAAGGCAGCAAGCAAGTCTGTTCGAGAAACAAAACCATTAATGGCGCGGGAGGAAGCGAGATGTCGGTTGTGTCTCTCCCAACCTTTGGACTCCTTTGAAGTCTGGCTGTTTCCGTGAAGCAGATGTCGTTCTTACTAAGGCTTAGTGTCTCTGGGGCTCCATCAGGGCTTACTACGAAGCCCCAAGGGCTCTGAGTATCTTACTGCTTATGAGCTGTGGATGTGCTTATTCTGGCTCATCTGCTGTATTAGAGAGAGAGAGAGAGAGACCCGTAGCAAAAGAGCAGGATTGCGCTCTCGTTCGCTGAGCATCGCTGTGAGTAGTCTGTGAAAATCTTTCCTGCATCTGAGATTTGTAATCTCATTTGATTCTCCTTACCCCTTGTCGTTTTTCCAGTTTTAACACCAAGGAATGACCTAGTTCAAACTACAAATGAAGCATCTTGTTCACTGCATGCTTTTCCCAGCAGGGGGTGTACTTGTAACATGCCAAAGAATGCATTTGCTTCTCAGTAAGTTTTGCAAAGTTTCTGACACCTGTGGTTAAAGCCCAGTACCTTTTTTGGAATCCTGGTGTGTAATCCTTCCCCCTCCCTCCCAACCTCTTGCTATTTTTATTTATAAATTTAAAAAATAACCTGCTTCGTGTGTGTTACTGTGTGCTCAGAACCCTTCATTTCTGAATGGATTGCTGTGTGTGATTGTGGCAGAGAATTGTGTGCGACCATGTAGCTAACACTTGAACGTGTGGATCCCAGGTCTCTTGAGTTCCAGGCTAGTGTGTCTAACCACTGAGTTGTTCACTCAGTAGATCAGAGATGCATGAATCGAATTTTCCCTAGTTCACAAGCACTGAAATAAAGTTGTGACTTCTCTTATGCTGTGGGTTGGTCTTGCCTTGTTCCCTGCTCCCTTTCTTTCTTTGGAGGAGTGTTGGGGATACTAAGGATTGCTGGTAGGCTAGGGTTGGGGAACCTCGGGCCTGGAGGCTACATGCAGCTCATAGCTAGTTTTCTATTTCATCACTGTATCCACTACTTACCCCCAAACACTGAAAGGCTTAGCTCTTTCTGAGTGTGCCCCTGAAGCACCCTTACCTCCAACTTCTATGAAGCCTTTGAAGCTTGTACTAATTTTCAAGGTGGCTCCTGGGAGGGAGAAAGTTCCCTACCCCTGCTGTAGGTCTGTCATAACACAAGGCAGTTTAAAGGCTTGGCCAAGAGTATGACAGCAGTATGCATGGGGCTATTTTCGGGCCTAGTGTTTCAAAGACCTGTGACTAAAGTTGAGACGATGCAGGTGCTTTGGAGGAAAAAAAGAAATGCTGCCATGATCGCTGTTCAGGGGAACTGCAGCTGTATCTAAAGGAGTAGCCTGTGGTACTCAGCAGCAGGCGTGGCTACTGTAGCCCTGCTGGGTCTGCTGTTCATTAAAAGGTGTGATTGTGTGCGTTGGGTATTCTCTGGTTCTGCTCACTTAGGCGGCAGTCAGACGTGTGTTTAAATCGCACAGCTGCGGCGGCGGCATCGTGCGATTTAAAGAACCCCGCATTTCCGGGTTGGTGTGAATGCGGTGAGCGTGCACATTTCCACCTAGCCCAAATGTTTGGAGCGCGGTTTGAAAAGCTGCTCGGAGCAACTTTTCAAACCGCACTCCAAACATTCGGGCTAAGTGGAAATGTGCACGCTCACCGCATTCACACCAACCCGGAAATGCGGGGTTCTTTAAATCGCACGATGCCGCCGCCGCAGCTGTGCGATTTAAACACATGTCTGAATGAGCCCTTAGTCTAGCGTGTGCCTGTTAAACTTTGCAATTGCCCTGTGAGAGCTGCTACTTCTGGTTCTGCCTGCAAATGTGGTGAAACAACTTGTCCCAGACCGGACAGAGCTTCCCCACCCTGGTCTAACCATTGCTTCAGTTTGTGGAGATGATATAGCTAGCTCTTGGCAATGACAGAGTTGGGGGAGGGAGTTGGAGCGTAAACTCTGTTTTCCCTCCTCAAACAATCCTTGGAGAGACAGTAGTCAAAGAGTTAAAGGGCTTTATAAGTTGCACAAAGGCTAATGGTTTCAGGCAAGATTGAGAAGAGATGAAATATGGGGCAAGCTTGCAAAGAGGTTGGTTTCAAGGTGAGGGATCAGGGTGGCATAGTTTGTTCTCTCTCTGGCTTGCTCCATTTGCAAAGGCTAAAGATTCCTTTACAACTGCCCTTCCTTTGCAGCTCTGGGATGGGTCAGTTGCCCTGGAGAGCCTTCCCTACTGTTGCCAGTACAAATTACACAGCCAGGAGTTAGTGTATTATGTTTAATCCACCTTGCCTGGGAATGAGACCTGGGGGGTGGGGGGTATTGCTCAGTAATAGCGAATTCAGATCTGATCAGAGTACCTAGTGGGTAATTAGCCTGTGGAATATTCTATCAGAGGACAACTGAGGCTCTAAAGTTAGCAAGATTCAAAGAGGGAGCAGACGTTTGTGTTGGATGGCAAGCATCTTCAGAGTTTTAAAAAAAGCTAACCCATGCCAAAGTTTGGGATGGGATAGGAAACTTGCTTAATTGTTAGGGGGAGACTGGCCCCTGTAGGAGTCTGACATTCTCTTTTTTATCATGGGGTGTTCCTTCCATCCGAGACGGGCAACTGGTCTAGACTTGGCCCAGCATGACAATCCATACACTGTCTCGCTAAGGCGGTGCAATCATTGTGCTTGGTCTGAGCTTCCAGAAGCAGTGATGCTGAATAAGGTGCCCTAATTCCTGAGTGCATGTCTCGTGTCTGTACAGCATTGCTCCTTGGAGGTGGCAGAGAAGTTATTGATAGCAGAAGGCCTCCTAGACAAGGCCCTTTCCCCTTGCGAGAGGTTGTACTTGGCTGACAGTAAGCTGGAATGACACCTGATCATAGCTAAAAGCTTCAGGCCTGGTTTTCAAAGACCTACAGCTGGAGTTGATGAGGAGATGCAGGTGTTTTGGAAATAAATACCACATCATGGGTGATGTGTGTGTGGGAGCTGCAGCTGTGCAAGGTGACAAACGCATCTACTTTTTCTTCTGTTTCCCGCTAGGCAGAGGCTGATTAAATGTGTTCCCCGTTGAAACTAACCCCCTTCATGCAGGTTATGGGTGTCAGCAGTTGCTGGCCAAGGTTGCCATTGGACACCTCATGCTCAGGGTGTCCCCAATGTTCTGCTTGTTGGAAGGCCACAGTTGCCCTGTTTTTTGTACACGTCTTTGGAAACATCGGGTTCAAGCCATGATTGGAGTCAGAAAGCTGGGCTAGATGGACCATTGGTTTGACTTGGTGTGGCAACTCTTATATGTCAAAATTTAGTTTAACAAGCTGTGCTCTGGCTATAAGCTGTAGGAGCTGGGTGGCTTCTCAAGCTCAGAAGGGTTGAGTGAAAATAGTTGAGCCCTGGTGTGTAATCCTATGTACCATTGGTGGTGGTGGGGACTTTGCCCAAGCCCAGGGCCCTGTATATTCTGTAAACTTTTTCATAATTCTGCTATCGCACAACCCATATTCTGGAAGCAGAAAATCCAGATTCTGGGAGAATAATTTATGCAAATTAAGTCCTACAAACTGCACATTTTGAATGCAAATGAGTTTTCTAGCTAGTATGCATGCCATTACATCAGTTTTTGGACATCTCCATGTTTCAAAGACAGTCTCCCATACAGACTGTCTAGTAGGGCAGCATGGGCTGCTCTTAACTGTCTAGAGGCCCCATTGCCGCAAAATATTTGCTGGCCTCTGGCAGTACCAGTACCCCATGTGGCGTAATGGGTCCAGTAGGGGTGTGTGTGCGCTACTTCTAGCCCCCTCCCTCACTGTGTGCCCATTACCATAACACTCGGGTTTTCTCTGCCACCACCAGAGCTACAGGGTTAAGGGCTGCTCTGGAAGCCCAAACCCTGCAGAGATTGCTTTCCCAGCGTAAGCCGAACTTGGGAAACGTTTTGGGTCGCAGCTCATGCACCAGGCACTCTTGATTAGAGAAAACAAGATTTATAGTTTTCACTAGCTAAGTTAACCGAATTACAAGGATACAAAAAGGTAGGGAAAAGGCATTGAACTCATGAGCAAACACAGGCAACTACATGCAGGTATGGTAACCTGTTAGAGTGCATCTAACTCTAGATGGTCCCTAACCCTGCTTCTCTGCAGAGAAGGACTTACAGTATCTTTTCTGCATAGTAAGCGTGGATGTCTTAGCTATGCAGGGTTCGGTTCTTTCCCAGCTGGATGGAAAAAGCTGGGTGTTGCAAGTTAGTCCAGCACAATTACCGGGTGCTGGCTATGAGGTCTCTGGAAATTTACTGGCCTTTTAAAGGGCAACACTAGCATCTCAGCTATTGGCTCACAGCCACAGGTGACCCTGTTCAAGGTGGCCAATCAGGTTACCTGACCTAGGGTTCCTTCTTTGGTAAGGTATGTAAGGTGTGGCCAGTCAGATGGGCTAAGGTGAGCGCATATCCTTATATGGTCTGGCAGAGTCCCTTGCCTTGGGTCAGGGAGGAACCTAAGGGGCGATCTAGCCAGGAGGGTTTCTCCGCACCCCATTGACTGGGATTATATTGCCAACCTCCCATTGACTATTGTGCTCCCTGCTTGGGCTGTAAGTCTGCAATGCCAGAGGCACCTCTTGCAAGTTTGGTCAAGTAGCAAATTCCACAGAAATGGCAACCATTGCAACCATGCAGAATTCATGAGGCCCTGCCTAAGCTTTTGTTTCTCCCTAGGCAACTGGCTGTGGAGCTTAGGTAGGGCTTTCAGAGACCAGGCACGTGAGGAGTCCTGGTTTCTGACAGCAGCTGACTGCTCCCTGGGAAGAGAGCGAGCACTCCTATTTTTTTTATTATTATTTAAAGGCACTAATTGGGTTCTGAATCACACTGGCTTGCTTTGATCTCTCAGTCATTTCCCCCACAAGCCAGGACCAGCCTCAGAGATTTTCTAATGAGGCACCCTGGCTGTTACAGTCTTCCCATCTTTGCCTAACCAGGCAGCTGACCTGGTAATGAATAGGTAAAAATAAATCTGTTTCAGAGGTGGTGTAGCGCATGGTGAAATTATGTAAGAAGGCACCCTGGAACCATCACTTCTTTCTGAATAGCAAGCAGAGGGAGCACACCTCCTCTGGGAGAGTTGAAATGTGTACTCTAGTCCAATGAGGTCCGGCTGCTCTCCTTGTAGTTATGCCCCTGTGCTGCTCATTAGTAGGGGTAAGCCCAGGTCCTGGTTCCACAGGGTAACAATCACAGAGGCTACAGGCCTCAATGCTTGAGAGCTTGCAACTTATGAATAACTGCAAGACAAACCAAACTTGAAGGAATTTGGCTTCTAGGGGCTGAATTTAGATGCTTCTCCCCCACTACTTCCAATTAACTGCCCATTTCTTACTACTCACCCCCACCAGCTGCCATGGAACTCCTGGCTCTATCCATGCTAACAGGTGGTTCTTGCACTGCAGGCATGCAAGCCAATAGACATACCTACTTTTGCTCACTTAGCATTCTAGAGTTCTCTTACTCGCAATGAAGTACTGTTTATGCTAGTGAGATTGAGTATGGTAGGTGAAGAGTTCTAGCTATGGTTCTGATTTTTCACTCAGATTACTAGGGTTCAGCCCATTGATACCCAGAATGGGCTGTGGCATTCTGGAATGAGTCAGCTGCAGTTTCAAATTAACCTCTTTCCAAATATGCTGGAAGTGCCTTTGAAGGTGATTATCACCTTGCTTTGTGTGGCCAGCAAGCCCTATGAAGCTGGGTTCTAAACTATCTTGTAGTACATGGGGGAGATTTTGGCCACCTACTCAGCACATGCTATGTTATGTGCCTGGTGTTAAACAGTCTAGGGACAGGTCCCTGCCTCAAGGGGCTTACAGTCTAGGATGGACACGGGGAAAGGAACATAGGAAGAAACATACATTTCAAGAAGTTGAGGCGATCCTGAAAACTACAGACCAGCAAGCTTGGTGTCTGGGCCGGGCAAAATGGTGGAAACCATCATTAAGGACAGAATTACAGGGCATGTTGACACACATGGCTTAATGGGGAAGAGTCAACATGGGTTTAGTAAAGGTAAGTCATGCCTCACTAACCTGCTGGAATTCTTTGAGGGTGTAAATAAGCATGTGGACAAGGGAGACCCAGTAGATATAGTGTACCTGGATTTCCAGAAAGCATTTGAAAAGGTCCCTCATGAGAGACTCTTGAGAAAATTAAGAAGTCATGG
>QEPC01015012.1:610683-651339 GCA_003113815.1 Sphenodon punctatus | reverse complement strand
TAATGATTTGGAAAAGGGTGTTAAGAGTGAGGTGATCAAATTTGTAGACGACACCAAGTTATTCAAGGCAGTTAAAACACGAGCAGACTGAGGAACTGCAACAGGATCTTATGTCACTGGGTGCCTGGGCACCTAAATGGCAAATGAGATTGAATGTGGACAAGTGCAAAGTGATGCACATAGGGACAAATAATCCAAACCATGCATACACAATGCTGGGTACTAAGCTAGGAGTTACCACTCAGGAAAAGGATCTGGGGGTGGTTATGGACAATACAATGAAATCCACAGCGCAGTGCGCAGCAGCAGTCAAAAAAGAAAACTGGTAGGAATTATTCGGAAAGGGATACAGAATAAAACTGAGGATGTCATATTGCCTCTATACAAATCAATGATGCAACCACATCTTGAATATTGTGTGCAGTTCTGGTCACCCCATCTCAAAAAAGACATAGCTGAACTAGAAAAGGTACAGAGAAGGGCAACAAAAATGATCAAGAGCATGGAAGGGCTCCCGTATGAGGAGAGGCTTGGTAGGTTGGGGCTGTTCAGTTTAGAGGAGATATTATAGAGGTCTATAAAATCATGAGTGGTGTGGAACTAATAAACAAGGAGCAGTTATTTACCCTCTGAGTTAGTACTAGAACTAGGGGACGCTCCGTGAAACTCATGGGTGGCAAGTTTAAAACAAAAGAAAATCTGTCAGAGGCTGTGGTTAAGGGCCAGTACTATAGCTGAGGAGAGATTGCCGTTGCTTGACAATAAACTGCCCACTTGTTATAACAAAGGGGATCTCTTCCTCCCCACTCTGGCAACTGATTTTGGTATATTGCTCCCACTGAGCTTACAATCTGTTCACCCTTTATATTACATTACACGTATCCTCGAAATGTGTGTCATCTCCCCCCAAATGGGTGTGTTGTCCCCATGACAATCCTCCCTCTTGGTTCTGATGAAATAGGCTGAGTATATTGTTGTCAAGCTCTTTTTATTAGAATATTGTACATAAGTACAGGAGCCTGACCCATCTTCAGACCACTGCATAACATACAGCAGCCAAATCCAGGTTTCAAATGGGAGGGCTTGGAATACAAACTTCCGATTCTTATAAATGGTTTACCTGAATCCAGGGCGTAAGCAGACATACTATTGAGATTCATGTTTTTACCCATTAAGATGATTGACCTGTCTGGCTTACTCTCATCACAAATGTTACATTTGACAATTCCCTATGACACTGGTAGCTCCTTAAGAACTAGATGGTTGAGGTCAATTAAGGGGAAATGGGGAGTTTTCTTATTGGAGGGTGGGCAGTTATTCACATTGACCCTAGGTTAGGCCCATCTGCTTTGTTCAAGGAGCACATGGTTCGGTATCGAGCAAATGAAAAATACAATTTTGGCAATATGGGCTTCTCTGATATATAATAGAAAGAGCTTGGCAAGCCTGATGGAAGAGGTAGGCTTTTAGGAGGGAACACAGAGTTTCAGGCTAACCGAACCTAGTGTTGGGTTTGTGAAGTAGCCCCCAGGAAAAACAACAATGCATTCTTAATATCTGAAGGTTCCTTGGGGTTTTCTGTCCTCAATCATAGATGAGGATCCCCTTGTGCCTGGCTCTGCATCTGAATAGACAGACCAAAAGGATGGTCTATGGAATGAGTTACTTTGTGTAAAAGAAGAAACCCCTTTAAAGTCCTTGCACCAAATGTTCAACAGAGATGGATCCCTTCAAATAGTCCTTTGGAAACTGTTTGTCCTTCCACCTCTGAAGCCCTGTAGCTTGTACCCATTTTCCAACCTTAAGAGAAACTTTTAAGAGAACGTGGTGAAATAGGAGTGCTGTGTGCCTATCAGGTTAGCTTATCTAGGCAATGGACTGGACCCAGATCCATAAAGTTGTCTTTCAGGGTTGATCCTTAAGACAATGACTCCTTGCAGCTTTTGTCACTGCCACCCAAACGTTCACACATGCAGCCCCAGGCGAACTAGACAGCAGTGAAACTGACCAGCTCGGTTTGTTTGGAAGTGCAAAAAAATGAAGGGGAGTTCCCAGACCCACCAGGTTAGCAGATAAGAATGTGATTTCAGTACTAAGTTTCCTGGGTGGCGATGATGGGGAGGGCATTTTCTGTGGCCGCTTCTAGGCTGTGGAATTCCCTCCCATTGGAGGCTCACCTAGCCCCAGATCTCCCTTCTTTCTGAAGACAATGTAAGACCTAGCTGTTCTGCAAGGCCTTTGGGGAGGAGACGGATAGGGAGGTTGGGTGTGGGGGGAGGGATTTAATTCTGCCCTTTTAAAATTTATGAGTTTTAACAAGTGTTACGTAAAAAATTTGTTTATTTATTACTGTTGTAAGCTGCCGTGAGCTGCCATTGCATGCAGGAGGGTGCGGGATATAAATGTGTAGAAAATAAAAATAAATAAATGGGGTAGGGTGGCTGGGCAAAGGGGTTTGCCCATGGGATGAAAGATACCTACACGCCTCTGCTTTATCTCCCAGAAGAGTAGTGATAATCTAAGGCAGGGGTGGGGAACCTTAGGCTCGGGGGCCAAATGCGGCCCTCAGCAAATTTTATGTGGCCCCTTTCCAGTGTATGGATCTGGCTCCTGGATCCAGTCTCTACCCCCAAGCACTGAAAAACTGAGCTCAGGATAAGGGAGCAGAGAGGAGGGCATGCACACAAGGGTAGGAGATAGATCCATGGCACAGATCCATGATCTGGACCCTCCTTTTTTTGAATACACCCATTAAGCACCCCCAACCTCTATGTGGCCCTCTGAGCTCATACTAATTTTCAATGTGGCCCCCAGGACAGAAAAGGTTCCCCATCCCTGATCTAACGGGATCCCAAACCAGATTTACTCTTTGTGTAGCTGACCTGGGATGAACTGAGCTCATTATTGCTAGGGTTTTTCATACTAACAGTCTATTGTTGGACCCCATGTCCTTCTCAATGGGTGAAGTTTAAAACAAGTTCTGCGCACCCCAACTAATGAACTGAGCTTGGCCAATGCTCAGTGGAAGTCAATGGGATTTTATGCTACACAAAAGGAGGCCCTATGTCCCTCCTTGGTGCAGCTAGTGTTATGAAACTTTGAGTTTCTACTTATCTTTGGGCCTTCTGCCCCTCTGCTAAATTTGGTTGAAATCAGCTTGCAGGATCCCCAATTATTCAGGAGACACACCTATGGTCATTTGCCTTCTTTCCATAGGAAACAGAGGTGAGACAAATGTAGTTTGAATGATATCTTTTATTGGACCAACTATTCCCTACTATAGGGAACAATAATAGGAATGTAGCTGCTGCTGTGGGATCTGGAGAGCGGAGGATGCTTAGGACCCAGTGGCGCTGGATTCTTCTTGCAGCAGCAGCCAGCTCATGTACTAAGCTAGGAACAGGGGAATCCTAGCTGCTGTTTTCCAACCAGAGGGACTTCCCCTGGCACCAGAGGACATCCCTGCTGGACTCTGTCTTGCACCTGGGCCAGGTAAGGCACCCCTAGCTTTGGTCCTCTCCAGTACTAAATGCAAACGGGAGATCGCCTTGGCATAGAGAGGGAGATCCTGGGAAGGTTTTTTTTAAAACCAAACAAAACCTGCCCCCCCCCCCCTTTTGATTTGAGCTTCCTCTGTCCTGAGGGCTTCCCCTGCTCCCCATTTGCAGATGAGACTGGGCAAAGCGGCTAGCTGGGAAGGCTGGGGCCACTGCAGAAAGTTGCATGAGTGGTGGAGGGGGACAAATTGTCTCCTACCCTTCTTTCCTTAGCCTCTGACAGTACTTTCTGTCTCTCCTACCCAGTAGGGAGTCCCAGCCTGGTTCAGATAACTGCTACCGCCTAAACTTGACCTGTCTTTAACCAAAGGAGTTGCAGGGAAAGAGGGATCGTTTGAGGGGGGGAAAGGCAGAGCAGGCTGTGAATGTTGAGACAGGGAGAGCCTTTAACTAGTAGAGGAGTCCTTTCTGGGCTTGGGATTCAGGGACAGATGGTCATGCAACTTTCTCAAAGTGCAGGAGTGGTTTTCCATTGGATTCCTCAGTGACACTGTTGTTAGTTCCTCTTGTTGGTATGTTTATGGGGTCGAGTGCAAAGGTTCTTAACTGATTCTTTAGCACCAGCCCTGCTGGCCAAGCAGAATGATGAATGACAGATGCCATTGAATTTGTCCCACCACCTCAGAGCTGCTGTGTGCTTTAAATAATATGCGGTGTAGCTAGGCTGGAATGGGTCCTGCTGTAGGAGATGGAATGTGGGGCTCTCGCTCCAAGTGGCAGGGGATGCCGCTGCACCTGGGAACATCACCCCACCCCCAGCTACACTGCCATGATAGCTGTGCTCTTGGCTTTAGTTATCTCTAGGCCTGCGGCTTTTCAGGATATGGACCCGGCCACCCCCAGCCCCAGCCCAAACTTCCCTCCCTGCTGCGTCCTGAGAATAGGATTTCTTAAACTGAGGGAAGAATCCTCCATCTAATAAAGTCAATAGCTCCGCTCCTGATGACCTTAATGGTGGTGGAGGGCTTCACCCAGAGAGTAAAATCAGTTTCAGGATTTATCTTCCTACTCCCACTTCTCCCATTAAGTCCTCCTATAACATGCTCCCCCACAGAGGTAAGTGCATTATTGTGCTAGGCCAGAGATTGGATTGGAGGAGAGTGGAATAATTTGCAGCAAAATCTAGGTATGAATTTAAAATTCTGGAAAGAAATGAGTGCAGAAATTGGAATGTGGTGCTGATAGGTTTTTTTTTTGGGGGGGGAGAGGTCAAATTCAGGGGCAAGTCTCATGACATATTTGACTCTCTAGTAAGAAATGCAGGAGAGAGTTGATTCTCCAGATCTTTCTTATCTGGAGGCTGCACTCATCTGGAGTCACTGCTTAGTCCTCAAAGTATGACAGACGTACCCCAATGAGCTGTGGCAGCTGCAGGGGTGCTAGGGAGGGAGTGGGACAAACCAACTTTCTCTTCTCCCCCCCCCCCCCTTCCTGCTCATCTGGATGCTTTTAGTGACTCCCAGAGAATTCAGATCAGCATTGCTGTGCTGCACTAAGCCCCGCAACTATTATTTTTTTTGGTGATTAAATGTCAAAAATTGGTCAAACTTCAAAATTTGCCCTGCACGGAAACTGCAATTATATTTCTGTGAAATGTCAGGCAAATGTTACCTTGCGCCCTGGGACTTGTCAGGATGGTGTAACAGAAGGGAGAAGGATCTGGCCAGTGGAGGAGTCTGCTGAGATCTGTACATATGAGCTGTAATAGCTAAAGCTGTGTTTAGAAGACCCAGGTCCTGCAAAGACCTGATGCAGAGGTTTATTATAGTGAGTGGAAGAAGTTCTTTTTGGTGCCACTGGGTACAGCTGGGACTGAATGGGCAGAATCCAGGCCTCCTGAGAGCCAGGAAGCTGGTTGCTGGCTGGAGTGTTGGGAGTCTGCTTGGACTAGTAAGCGGGGGTGGGGGAGAGTGAGACAGAGGGTGTTTTCAGACAAGTGCATTACCCACCCAGTATTCACTGGTTACCAGTGCGGTTTTCACACAAGCATGGTGGGTACTGTGTGAGGAGGCGTTTGTCTGAAAACACCCAGAGAGACATCTTAATTTTTCATTCATTGTCCCCGATCTTCTAGTATTTCTGAGGAATATTCTTGAGTTCCATTGATTGCTGCTCAGTTCACAGTAGGAGTCGGGTAGTCAGGGCCCCCACCCCTCCACCTCTTCTAAATTAGTAGATCCTACTTCCCTCCTAAAGCTGGGAAGAACCTGGCTTCAAGCCCCCACAGCTGTAACCCACTAGACTGCTGCCCTCAGAGAGAACCCAGGAGCCTTCACCCCCAGCTCTTATCCACGAGACTCTACTACCCGAGAACCCAGAAGTCCCAGCCCCCACTGCTCTAACCCACTAGATCTCACTCTCCTTGCAGAGAACCCTGGAGTCCTGGCTTCCCCCCTTTCTCTAACCCACTGGACTAGAGGTTCCCACACTGTGGGCTGGGACCCTAACTGGTAGGGTTGCAGTCCTGAGTACTAGAATCTGCATGTCTTTGTAGCTGTTGGTGGAAAGATACAGGATTGCCGTTAGGTCTCAAAGTGGGATCCTGCTGGCAGAAAGTCTGGGAACCACCAGAGACCCCACTGTCCTCACAGAGCTCCAAGTTCCAGTTCTCCCTCCGAAGTCAGTGTGCAGTCTCCATAACCACCCCTCCTTCTGTGATTTGTGCCCAGCTGTGCCAGCTGCTCCTACAAAGGCCTGGTTGCCAGCTGCTGCCTGGGCAGGGCCAGGGAGGAGACACACACACCCCTCCAGGTGTGGGGGTGGTACCACTATGATCCTATTGCTGCCAGCAGCCCCAGATGAGAGTAGGCTCTTGTGCCCATGTGGGGGGAGGGTGGAAGCAGTGAGATGCCCGGGACCCTTTTGGTCTATTCTCACTACCCATGGGAGAACTCAGTTCCCAGGTATGGCTCTGTGTATGTGTCAGGGTCCTATGGTGGGGGCTGATGTGTGATTTCCTCCCCCTCACTGCCTGCACCGTGCCACCTTCTCCTCCTCCTCCCCCGTGTAATTATCTTGCGATGCCGCCAGCTGCCGGCACATATCTAGGTCATGCAGATGGGGTGGGGGGGCTCTGCCTTCCATCAATTAGAGCGCAGTGGTGGGGCACCGGGGAGGCTGCTTTTAATTGTGGCATTGCTCACTGGCTGCTGCTGCTCTGGAGGGGGTGGCCCTGTCACTGAAAACCCAGACGCTGCCACTAGCCCAGCCTGGCTTCTTTGGGAATTGCTGATGGGCAGTAAGGCCTTTGCATTGCCCAGGTTTGATTCCCTCTCCCAGTATGTTGCCTCAGAGGCTAGTTCCACCCAAGGTTGGTGCCTTCTGCTAGAGCAGTGGGTTTGAATGCTGCTCCAGGTAGCGGGATTTGGGGAGGGGGAGTGAGAGCTCAGTGATGTCCCCTTCTGGCTTATTCTTGCAGGGTACACATGGACACAAAGGAAGGATGCCCATTCACTGCTCAAATCTGCCAAAGGATGGAGTGGGGTCTTGTGGGTTGGGAAAAGAAGAACTGGGAGCTGGGACTCCTGGGTTCTATTCCTAGCTTTGGTATGGGAGCATGGGGCTTGGAGTCAGGGTGGGACTGTGAGAGAGCAGGAAAAAAGGAAGTCAAAGAGGACTCAAATGCATCCTCACCAAGACAGGCAACTCTGTCATTGCCCCTCAGTCCCAACCTATCCCAGTCCTCCTGGGCTTTCTGTAGCATCAAACCCTACCCATATCCTCCCTGCTATCTCAGCTCTGTGCTTCCACCAGTTTTGTGGCTCTCTCAATCCCACCCTGCAGATCTCTGTTTATCCCAACCCTAGGCTTCCCCCTGTTCTGCTACTGCCCCTCAATCCCAAACCACAGCTCCTGCTATCCCAACCCAGAGCTCCCGTACAGCTCTCCTGCTGTCCCTCAGTCCTGAACTGCGTTTCCCTGCTATCCCAGCCCTGGGCTCTGCCATAGCCACCTCCTGTCCCAGCTTCCCACATGGTGTTCCTGTCTCGTCACCCCATCCAGCAGCAGTTAGCACTCAGAGCAGTGTTTGCTTAGTGAGATTTATATTGTGGATGTGGGTTAAAGTCGGGTGGGGGAGTAGGGAGAAATCTGGGAGCCAGAAAGAACCCAGGAGGCAATCTCCACTTTTGGGATGGGAGTGGGCTTGAATAGGTTAGAGCAGGGGGTAGGTGGGGCTTGGAGCCAGGACTCCCGGTCTCTCTGTGAGGCCTGTGTGCATTCTGGGATGAGTCCCCCTCACAAAACACACTTGAGAACCCCCACACACAAAACGCCTCATTTCCCCCCCCCCCCAGTCCTAGGGGACAATCACACACACCCCCCACCACACACACTTCAAGGTTGGAGCTGTGTTTTAGTCTTGGGGCCAGTTTCTAGCACACCCTCGAACTATAATGGTTGAATAGCAAGAATCCTAGTTTCAGAGCTGGAAATGCCCCTTGAGGTCCCAGTAACCACCCTGAGGTGGAAGCCATCTGGCTCCCTACTGCGTAGTGTTTGCCCCAAGCTGGCGGGTAAGGGGGAGGGGGTGTTAGTTATTGCTTCCCCAGTCTAGCCCACGCCTCCCTCCCATCCTGCTTTCACATCCCTCTGGCGGCGTTGACCAATCCCATGCTTGTGCAAGCTAATCGGATCTGACAGCTGAGAAATACCACGTTGGCTTTTAGGCTGGGAATCGGGGACGGGGGGAGCGCGGGTGGGAAGGGATGAGCAGGTGGGGTGGCGTGGGCGGCCCTTAAAGGGGCCTGGCGGGGCAAGACTGCCTGTGTTGTTAAAACAGAATAGTAATGGTTGCTATGAGCTGGAGGAGCCTCTCCATCTAACCAGGATAAGGGGGGCTGGCCACAAACTGGATCCCAGGGAGGCTCCAAGATGTTGGTCCTGTCCCATGTGGCAGAGAGTTCCACTGGTTCAGAGAAGGCTCAGAGCAGCCTGCTACTCACCAGCAGGGAGGGAGGAGTGATCTCAGGGAGCTAGTGCTATAGAGTGCCCCATTGCCAAGGAACTGGAATCTCTGCACCTGCTGTCCTGTATGTGGATAATACATCTGCACTAGGAGCCTGGGCACCATCTGAACAAGTATTATAGCTATGCCAAGCACCCCTGGTTGGTGCAGCAGGGGACGGTGGTGGTGGTATTCCATTCTAACCCTAGCTATGCCCCTGCAATGGGGCCTCAGCCTTGGCATGTAGCCAGAGTCAAAGAGAAAACCCAGGAATCCTGGCTCGTAGCCCTATTGGTGTTACTCCTAAGCCTTATTGCTGTTGCTGTACCCCCACCCCAGCTCTGCTACATTGCCCCATGTCTTATAATGGTATAGAAAGCAGATCTCTTGCCTGTTTGCCCTGGTTATGTCTCTAGTAGCTTCTGATCCAGCCTGGCATTCTCTTTTCCAGCTGGAGAAAGGAGTCCAGAACTGTAATAGCAGAGGGGCTGCAGGTTGGTGAGTCCAGGGCTGGACTAGTGTGGGGGGGGATCTGCGGATTAGGACTGGGGGTCAGCTGCAGCCAGTGGATGTAGTGAATCTGTGGCAGGCCCAGGCTCTCGCTCTCCCTGGTTCCTGGAGTGACAGCAACCCAGCAGGAAAGAAGATTTAAGAGTCAGCAGGGCCAGCGCTCTGCCCCTGCCCACTCTGAAAACTTCCTTGGTGCCTGGGCCCTTTGCAAGTGTTCTGAGAGCCAGTAGAAAATTTTCAGAGTGAGTGGGAGCAGCGTGCTGGCTGTGCTCCTTCTTCTGCCTACTCTGAACATTTCCTAGTGGTGGTCAGGCCCCTTGCTGAGGGTCCCCCTGGAATCCCAGGCTCAACTGAGCCCCTTGTCAGCCCCCATACCTCATAGTAGCCTCACCCCAAGCTGGGACTAGTCCGGTGGGCGTGGGAGGGGCCGCAGGTCAGGATTGTGGGGCAGCGTCAGGTTTAGGATGTAAGGGCGGGGGCCTGTGGATCGGGATTGTGGGGAAGCAGCTGCTGGGGTAGTAGAGGCGGGGACGGGAAGGAGGGAGAGATGCGATTCAGAAATAGCCTTTTATTAAGCGAACTGACCATTAGGTGTCGCTGCTGCTCAGTGCTCGGGAAGTGCCTGTTTTGGGGCAGGCAGGGGCCGGTGAGTGTGAGAATCCACCCCCATCCGAGCCTCCCCCCTCCCTCAGAGCTCTGACCCACTGTAGCCCCCACGGCTGGGATGGGGACGGTCTCCTTTGCTGGCCCCCCCCCTCCCACCCGTTTGGGATTTCCCTTGTGCTGTAGATTGACATGGAAATTGCTGCTCTGTCTCACCAGCGCCGCCTACAGGATGTCTCTACTCCCACCGCCTCGGGGGCAACTTGGACGGAATGGCCGCCCATGTCGGCTGGGCTGGACCAGCTCCCGCTCCCCTGGTTTTGTGCACCCCCGCCAAGCCGCCGACGCGTCACTGACCTTTCACCAACTTGGCTGTGAGACGCGGATGCAGCCCAGGGAAGGGGCGGAGGGGATTCCAGCCTCGGGTTAACCAGTGACTGCCCGGCCTGGGGTTCCCCTCCCAGACGGAGTAAGAATTGATCCACCCGCTATCCCAGCTCTGGCTCTCTCCCCCCACTCTACTAGTGCCCCTCAAGCCCGACCCACTTCCCCCTGCAATCACAGGCTCCGCCGCTCGCTCTGAGCTGCTGTCCCAGCACTGAGCTCCCACCCGCCCCAACTCTGCCGCTGCCGCCCCTCAGTCCTGACCCGCCACATCCCTGCTATCCCGGATCCGGGCTCCCCGCTCACACCGACTAGTAAATAAATGTGTTTTCCCAGCGGGAGCACGAGCAGGAGGAGAGCGGGAAGGAAGGGGAAGCTGCGAGGGAGGCAGTGGGGCTGGCTGCCAAGGGCCGGCCGGGCCCCGCAGCGCTGCTGCGAGGTGCGATGGATGGTGTCACGAGCCCTTTGGCTGGAGCCGGAGAACAGAGCCGGAGCCGGGAGTAGAACCCAGGAGTCCTGGCTCCCAGTCCCTCCCCCTAACTAGGCTGCGTTGACCCCCCCCCCCCTTTCCTCCTCCCCTCCCACCCCCGTCCCCCCAGAGCTAAGCAGATAACACGCCCCAGTGGCTATTTTTAGCGGTGCGGTCCCTGGCGTGTGTGGTACGTGCCGAGCCACACGGGGAGGGGGGACTGGGTTCAGCCCAGGCTCCCAGCTTCTTCGGGGAATGTTGGGCCACGGCAGCCGCTTGCCAAATCCTCCCATTTGTTGTCATGGAAACCAGCTCTGCCCCAGGAGGGTCCCCAGGTGCATAACACCTGGGGTGGGGGTGGGGGAGAAGATAGTGAACGGAGGGGGGAAGCAGAATTATCCTGCCACCCCATAGTCGCCTCTGAGCACCCTTCTTTGTAGACTGGAGGCCTCCCCTTCCCACTAATATGGGACTGAGGCTTTGGGGTGCCCACTGTTCAAGACTGAGACGGCAGTTAGCAGGGGCCTGTGGATTGAGAGTTGAGAGGCATCAGCAGAGCTGGGGAGATCAATGTTTTGGCCAAACTTTGCGTGGAGTCCAGGATTGGGACAGCTAGAGGTTGTGGGGCAGTAGCGGAGTTTGGGGTGGGCCCAGGGAGAAGGAATGTCTGTGGGGCCCCCTGCCTCTTTTTTCCTGTGGGTGGTGAAGCTGCCGGCCGGCCTAGGAGCACCTCCCAGCTCGGCCAGCCTCGGGGTACTGGGCTGCTGATGCTTGGGACTGACTTGCTCTCTGCAGAGTCTGCACCGTGCTGCTGCTGGGCCCATCGGGTCTTCTGGGCCGGTGGCGAGCTGGTCCCACGGTGCGCTCTGTCCCTCGTGGCTCGCTGCTCACACCCTGGGGCCAAGCGCAGTCAGCAGCAGTAGAACCATTGTTGCCCTGGCCCACTTGACTAGCCCTGGAGGCTGGTCAGGCAGGCCGGGGGCAGGCTGGGCCGGCTCAATGCGGGGAGCGCCGGAGCGGGAAGGTGTCCGGTGGCGGTTCTACTCAGTTACCGAGAGGAGCTGCTGCCGGGCACCTTCCCGCTCAGGCTGGGCCTCCCTAGAGCCAGCCCTGCCCGGACCAGGTCTGGACTGGTGGGGAGGACTCCTCCACGACACGGCGCCGTGTGTGTGTGTGTGAGTCAAGCCGCGAGGCTTGTGAGTGTGACCTGGTCTGACACAGACTTCCCTTCCTGCCCACAGTTACAATGCAGACAGGGGTGGGGCAAGGGGCCCACACAGCAGCTAGAAGGGCCCCCAGCCAGCTCAAGTAGCAATTTAAAAGAAAAAGGAAGGGGGGGTGGGTGGCTTAGCTACCTTGGATATTGGGCCCCCAGCCAGTATGGGCCCTGGGACAAACGTCCCTGTTTGTCCAGTGTTAGCTACGTCCCTGAGCCCAAGGCTAGGATAGCATGGGATTGAGGGGCAGCGGCAGAGCTGGGGTGATCTAGCTGGTGACACAAGGGTTGCTCTTCAGATTGTGAATCAGTCCCAAAGAAGCTTCTTTTAGCTAACATGGGCACTCAGTCCTGGGGAAGGGAGGAGTGGCAGCATTTGCCATTGAATCCCCAACCCAGTGTGACAGAGCCATCTCCTCCTCTGCCCATCCTGCTGGACTCGGACCCTGTGTCAATTTTATAATACCCCACCCCACCTCTGCCCCGTGGTTAAGGCTCCTGACTCTTCCCTGGGGGGCAGTGACTCAGGCATGACATCCCCTAGTGCTGTGGCTCTACATCGCACAGCCAGAAGGAAAACCCCCTTCATTGTTGCTCTGAGTACTGCTCCTTTCCTCTGCATCTTCAGCTGGGACCCTCAAAGCATGGTGGGACCAAGTGGTGGGGGGTGGGATTGCAGATGGAGAAGCCAGTGTGCCCAGCCTTTTCCAGGCTCTGTGCTTAGCTCTGCCATGTGCTGAGATGCAGCTGCCTCTGGGGTGTGGCCTGGCAGCTATTTGCAGGCTGGATCCAGCATGTCCCCTTCTTTTTGTACCTTGCTTGATGGGGATGTGGGATCCCCTGGGTCCATGTCTCATTTGGCTTTAAAGCCCTGGCTGGTGTAGCATTAAAGGGGAGATGGAGGAACACAGACTTGGATGGATCTCCCCCTGTGAGACCGCACAGAATGGAAAAGGGCTCTCCCCACCCATCCCACCAAACTCCAGAAGGATTCAGTGGCAGAGCTAGGGATGGAACCCAAGAGTCCTGGCTCTCAGCCCCTGCTCTGTCCACGTTCCTTGCCTTCTACGGGTGTGGGGGGATCCCATCCCCGCCCCTCCCCCCCGACCAGGGGTAGCTGGTGTGTCCAGGCTGCTAGTTGCGACTGAGCCTCGTGTGCTGCCAGGCGCAAAGGGATCCATCTTCCCGCCATCCCCTCAGCTCCCTGCTCTGCCGCAGTGCATGAAAAATCAATGGCACAAATTGATTCACTCCCACAGCGGCAAACCCTGCCCCCCCCCCCATCCCACTGGAACTGTTCATCAGTTGACAGGCCCAGTCACCAGGCTGATAAATAGTCATGCCCCAGGGACCCAGCAGGAGAGAACCTTGACAGTCCCCCTGAGAGGGGATTCCTCCCCCACAACCTATAGAGCCGGGGAGTGTAAGCCAGACATGGGCTGGGATAGCAGGGGCTGCCGATTAGGACTGAGGGGCATGCTTATTCCTATGATGAACTTGGTGTTCAGATCTGCTCTAGATCCAGTCCAAATGCTACCCTACATTTGGGTGCATGGGAGTTTAGGTTGGGCTTGGTCTCGGTCTCCCATATCTGGAACCCACAGCATAGCAAGGAAAGACTGCCTGTAGGGACAGCTCTGGGTTTTGCAGGGCTCACCTTTGCCCCAAGCTGCCCTGGCTGCCTGCACTAGAGGCCAGTGCCTGGAACTGGAGTGTGGACCCAGTAAGGGCCAGTGAAATGTGTGGGAGACATGCCTACAGAGGCTGTGGCATTCTGCCCCCCTCTGGTGGTGGTTTCCAGGCTCATGGCAGCTTTGAGACCTGGATGTTTAACTCAGGTGCTAGATTTGGGGGTCCCTGGATAGATCGCTCTTTGGTTTGAGAGCTGTCATGCATCTCTGCCTGCACGTGCCAAGAAAGTGACCCTTCATGCAATGTGGAACCTGTTCCATCTGTCTCACAGAGAGCAACCACCTCCTACCCCAAGTCCACGCCTAAGGCCGGGCGCTTGTTCCCTCCCCCACCTACACCAGTCTGCACCCCCCTGTTGCAGCCTGTCCTTCCCTGCCCTCCCCTTACATAAGCGGCACGTGGGCTCGCCCGCCCGGGCTGGGATGTCACCAGCTTTGCCCAGATTCCATCTGACAGCAAGCGTTTTCCACACGGCTGGGCTTGTGCTGGCGTGGCAGGGGCGGGGGGCGGGGGAGGGGACCCCAAGTGACCCCAGGGAAGAAGCCACACCCCCTCTTCTATTTGGAAATGGAGCTCATTCCGGAGGGGGCAGTGGGGCGGGGTGCTTTTTAAACCAATAAACAATGTGATCTCTGTGTATGTCACCTGGTAACATAGCAGAGGGGCTGCGGGTAGTATTTGAGGGGCAGTGGAAGAGCTATGAGGAGACCATGGCTGGGATAGCAGGTAGCTGCCAGGGGGATTGATGGACATCGGGAGAGCTGGGGGAAGCCCATGGCTGGTGTAGGGCAGGGGCTGCAGATCAGGACTAAGGGGCAGTGACAGAACTGGGGGGAGCCCAGGGCTGGGGTAGTGGGATTGAGGGATAGTGGCAAAGTTGGAGGGACACCTCCCCCACCCCACCCCCAGGGTTGGGATAGCAGTGGCTGTGGGTCAGGACCTCTGAGTAGCAGCAGAGCTGTGGGGAGCCCAAGACTGGGATAGCAGTGGCAGCAGGTTGGGACTGAGGGTCCGTGCCAGAGGTGCTGGAGCCCCAGACTGGGGGATAACTGGGATGGGTTGAGGGATGGTAGCAAAACTGCAGGAAGTCCAGGACTGGGGGGTGGGGGGAGTGAAGATTTGGACTGAGTATCCCTAATACACTCAGAAGATGCTCCTCAATCCTGAGCCGTCCGCCCCTTCCTGGTACCCCCAGACTAGTTTCTGGGTGTACTGAGTTTACCAGACCATGGGGGCCCCTGTTCCTTCCTGCCAATCCCAGGTGGGTTGGGGGTGGGGGAAGGGTGGGGGTGGGGAGTCCATTGGGCAGGCTCCCTGCTGGTGTGTTCGCTCCTTGTCCCAGCAAATCTGTCCCAGCTGGAGGAGCTGCATTTGGGCTCCAGATGGGGCCAGGATGCGCTAGCGGCTATTGGGGGTAGGGCTGGGGCTCTGCTTCCTGAAGGTGGGGGATGCTGGGCTCGAGTTCCAGTTCTAAAGCTTAGAAAGGCCTGAACAATTGCAGTGGGGAGCAAGTGCAGCCAGAGGTCTGGGTCTCCATCCCCTGGCTGGGGTCTCCGCCTCCCAAATGAGACTGGCAGCCACAAGATCTCAGACTGGCTGGGAGTTCTGCTGCTGGGTGGGGGTGGGTGTGTGTGGGTGTGGGGGGGGGCAGGGCTTAGCCAGGCCTGGGACATTGGAGAGCCCTGGGGGGGTGGGGTGCATTTACCCTGGGAGTGGATATTATCATGGTGCTTTCAGCCTAGAAGAGCTTAGAATCCCTTTCCCCCCAAGCCCAGGTAACTGGGCTCTTCCTGGGAGGTCTGCACAGTCTCAGAAACACAGGTTACCCACCCCCAGCAACCTTAGGGTCTTGGGGCCGGATCTACACCAACTGTGGCTACTGGGCAGTGGTGCAGTGCTCCATATGGAGTGACCTAAAAGGTTCCCAACAGCTGTGTGGTGCTGATGGATGAACAGACAGGCTTGCAGCTCCGCTCACTGCCTGGGAGTTGGGGGCTTCATCAAGGAGAGAGCAAGGGATCTGGAAGTCAGGACTCCTGGGTTCTCTGGGAGGAGAGCAGAGAGGTCCTGTGAGCCAGGACTCCTGGTTTTTCTGGGCACGGGGAGTGAGGGGGCTAGTGAGTTATGGCAGGGGAAGTTGAGAGCCAGGACTCCAAGGATCTCTAAGAAGGCATTGGGGACTGGGAGCCAGGACTCCAGGGTTCTCTTCCCTGGACTATGTAGAGTCCTTTCCTTTGTTTGCAAGTGATACCACTGTCCTGACCTATGTTCACTGGGCTAGTACATCCCATTGCTCTGTGCTGCACTGTTGAGACTGATTCCTTTTTTCCAATTGTGACCCAGGTTTAACCAGAAAAGGACAAAGGACCCCAGAACTGCCAAGTTCCTAAGAGCTGGGTCAGGGGCTCCATTTGGGCTGGAAAGGGTCCTGTCTGCAGCACCCCTTCCCTGTCTATCCCTACATCTAGGTTCCAAGAGGCCTTTCCTTTGTAGGAAAAGATAAATCTGTCAGTGCCCCAGCCTGGCTGGGGTGAGGAGGAGACCCAGGGCTGAGCTCTATAAAGACTGACCGGTGTGGGGTGGAACGTCTTTTGTTTGCCAGGGAAGGTTGGTCCAGCTGGGGGTGTCCTTCCCATGGACAGACAGGAGGCTTTGGCAGAGGGAGCTTTGCTGGGTGTGTGTCAGGGGGTGGGGAAGCCTGGGGGTTATTGAAGGTGTGTGTGGCCTGGGAGCAGGGCAGGGGGGATTGCTACATCCAGGAAAGTTAGACCTCTCCTCTTGTAAGGCATTTTTCTGTGCTGGTTTGCACCTGGTACCCTAGGCATGTGTGACATGTGCAGTTGCACATGGCCCTGTGCCAGCCTAGGCCCCGCACCTGGGGGGCGGTAGCCTCCCATCCCGGATTCTTCCCCTGTCTGTGGAATGGAAGTGGTGAAGGGGCGCTGAGTGTGGGAAGCTAAGGGGTAAGTGGTGAGGCTGATAAGGTGTGTGTGCCGGTATGAGGGCAAATTAGACCCCACACCAAGAATTTGCACATATCCCCGCAAACTCTGGGGCTGGCCCTGAGTACCTGGTACCTGGTGCAGGGAGGTGCTCCACAGGCAGGGATACAGCTGACCTCATCTGTGTGACAGAGATATCCACAATAGTGTGTCCCGCAGTAATACATTGACCTCACTCTTCCAGTTACATGGCCCGCTCAGACACACACCCAAACAAACTCAGTCCACCAGGTATGTGCCCTGCTCCCCCCACACCCCTGACACTCCACTGACTCTCCCATTAGAAAAAAATAAAATGTCTTCATAATGATTAATGTACAGTTAAACATAACTTCCCCTTCAGAGGCTGGGGCTCCTATGTTACAGTAGTACTTCTCACTGTCCTGTTGTAATCTCTAGTATATTCACGGGGCCCATCTGTTGGAGGGGGACCCTTCTGATGCAGTTCTCAGCTTACACTGCATACGTGTTGCATTAACCATTTCATTTACATGCATGTTACATGTGTGTTTTACATGTATCCCATGATCCATTCCCCCATCACAGACCCCTCCTGAATATCTGCCGTGCAGGTCCCCCACAGGCTGGGGCTCCCTGTGTTTGAGGCTCCTTGAGCCTATATTTTACACTAGTGCTGCTCACACCCATGCTGTCATTTCAAGTTTATTCATTAATCTTGTGTATATTGAGAGCCCCTGTGGGGCCCCCAAACATATGAGCCTCCCTGTGTAGTCACAGTCTGCACTTGCCTGGATGTGGCGCTGGTGGGGAGTGGGGGAGGCCAATGCAGACCAAGAACTAATGGTCTAGTTTTAAGTAGAGAAGTGAGGCCCAGTCTGGAGCTGGGAGGGCGCTGGCTGCTCAGGCTATCGAGGGAGGGGTGGATTCCCCAGCAATTGCAGTCTCCAAATCCAGTCTGGGCTTCCTTAGGAAAGAGATGCTTGAGCCAGAGACTATATGTTTGCCACTGTAATGGGGGGGATGGATCATGGGATACATGTAAAACATATATGTAACATGTAGGTAATGAAGATTGTTATCAAAACATGTATGCAGTGTAAGCTGAGAACTGAAAACTCATTGCATGTATGCAGTGTAAACAGAACTGTGAAGTCATTGCATAACCTGGAACTCCCAGGGTCATTTCTGCAAGAGGTGGCTGACAGCCCTAGTGGGGAGGCGGTTTGCTGATTCCCTGTGGGACCAGTGGCTCTCCATGGTCCCTTTGAGCAGGCCTGGGAGCTGATTCAGTGACAACAGTGTCTCATTTAGCTGGCATACTCCCTGACTCTGCTTTACTGTGGCTTGGCTGGAAACAGGCGCGCGAGTGTGGGATTCTTACACGAGTGAGCATTTTTAATAGGGTGTTCAGAGAAAGTCAGTGATACTACGATATTCCTGATGCCCAACAAGATTCCCTTTGTATTTTTGGTCTTTTCTTCAGGTCTTGTTCCGGAGTACATGGATTGGGGAGAGTGCGAAAGGGTGGGAAGAGGCATCACTGACAATTTGCAAATGAAAGGCATTAAGAAATGGGTGCTTAGATGTTGGCAACTGAACCACACCAAAACAGGGCAAATGTTGGCTTTTGGGAAACTCAAGGCAGCAAAAATTTGCTGCAAACAAGTAGTACTTTTAGTTATTTATTTTTAATTGGTTGTTCTAATCTGGTCCGTTTCAGTATAACGTTTCCAAGGCCCAAGGAGAATCTGTGTGTGTTTTTTGTCGTTGGTTTTGGTGTCTTGGCATGAAATGGCACTGACAAGTGAGTGACTGTTGACTCTTTGAAAACCACTGGGTACCAGGAACTGGCTGACTTCTGGCAACAGAAGTGGCCCCAAAGCCCAAGCAATTATTTGCGTGACAGATACCAGAAATGTATGGTGACTGAAAAAGCAAGGCATCTGGGCTCCATAATCCATTGGGGATGATATTTTTTCCCATCAGAATATCCCTACTACGCCCTCCACTTCAGTTTGTGGGGGCAGGGTAATATTTTGTGTAGGACTGATAAACCTCTGGACCGGCAGCCTCTCCCGTGCACCAGGGAATCCCTCTGATTTCTGAATATTGTGTATGAGGTGGGAGCCTAGAACTTTGAAATTTCCCCCCATCGGGATCAAATTTTTCCACCCATAGGGGGCAGGGTCTGCAAGTAGTGCCATACTGAGTCAGACCAATGGTCCATTGAGCCCAGCACATGTCTCCGACAGTGGCTAATCTCAGGGGGATTTCAGACAATACGAGTCTGAAATTCACCCCGCCTGAACCACAGTCAAACACGGGCTGTGTTTGACTGTGGTGAACATCTGTTTGCTCGCCGCCAGATGTGCACCACAGTCAAACGTGGCCCGTGTTTGCATTCACCACACTTCTGGACCTCCGGACGCGAGGAGGTCGAGAAGTGTGGTGAAAGGCCACCACGGCCGTGGTGAACGGAAAGTAACGTCTGATTACTTACTGTTCACCATGGTCAATGGATTTCACCCTTGCCTGTGGTTGCAGCGTTGGGAGGGGGGAGGGCCGCCGGGGAATGCAGGGGGCGGGGCTGTTCGGCAGCACGCTGCACCACACAGCCCCGCCCCCTCCGGGGAGGGTGTGCCGCTTTAGACGTGACGGGTGGCCGATTTCACCACGGGCCGTGGTTTGGCGGTCCCCATGGCCAGGGGCAATGGGGCACACGTCTGTTGGCGCGCCCCTTCACCCCTGGCCGTGGTCCGAACCACCCCATGGCCCGTGGTGAAAGCGGCCGCCCGTCATGTCTGAAATCACCCTCAGTCCCTTGGAAGTAGTACCCAACAGGTCACAATGGGGCGATCCATTCCCTGTTGTTCACTCCCAGCGCCAGAGAGTAAGAGGTTACATTCCTCAAACCTACCTGGCCTATGGACCTATCCTCCAGAAACTTGTCCAGTCCTTTGCTTAAAACCCAGCTATACTACTGGCCTTGACCACATCTTCTGGTAACAAATTCCACAACTTAATTGTGCTTTGAGTGGGGAAAAAAAACTTCCTTTTATTTGTTTTAAATCTGCTGTTTATCAATGGTTGGGTGGTCTATGCAGAAAATGTTTGCCAACCTGGGGTGATCTATGCAGAAAATCAGTCCCACTCACATGGTCACCCTGTGCTGCTGTTTACTGTAAATGCCTGATTCCCCTGCCTGCCTCTCCAGCCTCCCTCATGTTCAGTTCAGTTTCCACCACAAGAGTAAAGTGTGCCTTTGCCTCTTAAAGCAGCTCGGGCCCTTGCATTATAGCCATTGGGTGCCCTGCCCCGAACAAATGGCTCCTGGCAACTCCTGCTCAGTTGTGAGGGGTGATCTATGGGGCATTTCATGCACCCTTGGAGCTCAGTTGTGAGTTGTTCCATAACAAACATTGGGTGGAGGCCAGGTCTCAGCATTACAGACCATTATTGTAGCCAATTAGGGGGATTGGGGAGCCTGTCTCTGAACTGGGGGTACAGAGGCCTGTGCCGCAGGGCTTATTAAGGGGATAGCATGGCTGTGCTGGGGGTGCCCGTGTGTAGGGGTATGTACCCGTGTGCCATGGGGGGAGTCATGGCTGTGCTGGGGGTGCCAGGGAATTGTGGGGAAAGTGGTCGTACTAAGGTTTGGGGATGTTGGAGTGGCTTCCCAGGGGTTGGGGGCAGCATGGTCTTGCTGGGATTATTGGGCAGGGAATCCCTCTCAGCACTGGGACCAAAACTTGTACACGGGTCACTCGCCTATTTAAGGAGTGCGGCTGATTCTGGGGTGAGCTGCAGCTGTTGTTTAAGGGACAGATACTGTAGCTGACTCACCTGGGAGAGGAACTGGCTTGGGCAAAAGGCTCCTAGGGAATCTGGAATAGTGAGGGACTCACTGGGGTATCTCCAGCTCCTGGCAGCTGGGGCATATGGGTATGAGAGCAGCGACTGCAAACTGATGTCTGCTGTGGACTTGGGATGTGGAGAAGGATTTGCCTAAGGAGACACAGAGAGTTGGTGACAGAACTGAGGCCAAAATGCCTGACAGGAGTCCCAACTCCCAGTTCTTTGCTCTGTCCCACTAGCCCCCTACACTCCTCCCAGTGGTTTAGCCCTGAGCCACACAGGCCTAGCAAAGCCCTTTGGAAGCTTTCACCACTAACGGCCCCAGACACAATCCATTCATGTCAGACTAGCCCATCCCCCTCTCAAAGCCCAGAACCGCCTGCTAGATACACCAGGTCATAAATCAGGCCTGGGTTGGGGGGAGGGTTCCCTCTCCTCTCCCTTGGCTCCATTTCCGGTCCCTCTCCAGCGATTAATATACCAGGACGATGCGCCCAGTGAACGAGTGGGGGGTAGGAGACACCACCCTGGGGGTGGCGGAGGCAGCTCCAAGGCAGATGGGCCAACCTCCTGGTACTGAGCCCCAGTCCCGCACTCCTGGCACTTCACCCCTCCCCCAACCCAGCTTGGTTTTCCACCACTCCAGGATTAAAACCAAGCCCAGTATTTTTCCCATAGTCAAAGAAGTATTAACCCCTTGGAAGGCTGCAGCCAAGCAGATGAGTGGGTGAACCATTCTGTCCTGATTCTTCAGTTGCATCCAAGTGACAACATACTCTCCCCTAGACCCTGATCCTGCAAAGACTCTTGCATCTGCATTGAACATATTGGCAGGAGATGCGGTACTCAGGAGGTACCCAGAGATGTGGGGACACTTTGGTGATTTGCATCTTCATCCAGAACCTATGCCCCAACCTTACACCAAAGGGGGGTAGGATTGCCATTAGCTTTGTGTACTGTGGGTATTTTTGTGAAGTAACAACAGGGGCACAACTCTTCCTCCTAGAGCCCTCAAAACCTGGCTGCCTGAACACCCCCACCCCCAAATGCAGAAGCCCAACTTCTGTGTAATTTGTATATTGGATGGGATCAGAGTGGTGGAGGAAGGTGGTCCCCTATTTTTTATTTTGCCCCCCCCCCCCCTGTAACCTGTGTGACAGTGCTGCTGGGGTTTCAGGAAGCTAAAAGTAAGGAGGGAGACACATTGCCTCTATCCTCTATGTTAGGTACCCCACGTTAACTGTGAGGATCAATTCACACATACAGTTATATTATTTAGCATTTTAGAAGGATTAGATCCCTTTAAGGATGATATTTGGGTCCCAATCCTGTAAATCAGTCTGCACACGCTTCTCTCTGTGCAGTGTGATCTATGACACATAGAATGTAACAAGAGTCTACATCTGCATGGGTCTTGATTCCAGCATGGATAGCTTGGAGAACGTTTTAGTGGGGCATTGTCCTTTAGGCCAAAGCAAAGCTCTCTCCCCCCTTTCCCCTTTGATGAATTATCTGGAATCTGATGTTTTTGTCTGTCTTGAAGAATCCCCACACACTCTCACCGTCCTGCTATAAGGAGGTTTTGCTCCAAACTTGGCAAAGTTAGGCCTCAGACCCACGTACGAATCACAGAGAAGTGGAATGCATGGTTCTTATGTCTGAGGAGCAAAGTGAAATGGGAAAAAGAAAAAAAGGAAGCTCCTGTGAAAAGATTGCTTTTGGGAAAAAATCTTCTCTTTGAATGAGCCAGCATTAGAAATACAGGCCCTGAAGCTGCACAGGCTCTGTTTTGTGTGCGGTGAGACATTAAATGAAGCATGGGTGACATTCCCCACATGCATGTACTGACCTGGCATCTCTCATGGGCTCTTTGTGTGTGTGTGTGTGTGCGCGTGCGTGTGTGCGCAGTAGGAGGAAAAGCACATGAGAGTGAGAATGCTGGCTGCTCCCCCCACCCCCTGCATGTGTGGAAAGCCCAATTTCTGGTATCGTAACATGTGTTTGGTTCTGCTTCTGTCTCAAAGGGCAGGAGGCCTCATTGTGCTCCATCATTATTAATGATTGAAGCCTTGCTAATCCAATTTATCTGCAAGAGAAACTGAGGCTGGAGAAGATGAGATTTGTTTCTGATCACACACTGAGACTGGCAGTCCTGGCACCCAGCCCCTTTACTCTAACCCACCCTAGGTGCTGCTTCTTTCTCAGAGAACCTAGAGCAGGGATTCTCAACCTGGTGCTCGGGCAATGTGTGAAAGTGCTCCCCACGCCAGCTGTCAGTAGACTCAGGAGCACTTTGAAACAGCCCTTCATCCATTAAAATCAATGTGGGTTGGGATTAATTGATTAAATGATCTCAGATTGAATTGAATTGTAGAGGGGAGACTTAAACTATGCATATTTATGCAAATAATTCATGCAAATTATTCAGTGCTCCCAAATTGTCATTTATGTCACTCCAGTGCTTATGACTGGAAAAGCGTTGAGAACCCCTCACCTAGAGGCCTGGCATCCAGCTCCTCTGCTCTGGCCCACCCTAGGTGCTGCTTCTCTCCCAGAGACTCTAGAGAGTCCTTGCTCCCAGCCACCCCTCCAAACCTCACTCCCAGAAAAATTAGAGTCCAGGTGTCCTATCTCCCAGCTCCCCGAATACCCTCCAAACCTCATTCGCTCCCTTCCCAGAGAACTCAGGAGTCCTGACTCCCAGTTTCCCTACCTCTACCGCACTCATCTCACAAAGAGCTCAAGAGTCCAGGCTGTCCCATAACATACTACTGTATCTGTATGCACCTGTCCCTTTAAGATTTCCCCTTCCCGTTCTCTCTTAGAGAAGCGCTTGGAGCTTCAAAGGGTTACTCTGTAGCGAATCTGGCCACCCCCCCCCGCCTCCTCGCGTGCCATTGGCCGGCGGAGGGAAGGGGGCGTGGCCCCGTGAGCTCCCCTTCCTCCCCTCCCTCTCCCCTACCCAAGCCCCAGTGTAAAGTTTCACCCCAAGCACATGACTCGCAATGGCTGCTGCCGTCGCCGAGCGCTGAGGCGCGCTCCGACCAGCACAACGTTCCATTCCTCTCCCCCCCACCACCCCCCTCCCCGCGCAAGCCAGAGACAGACGGGAGACTTTCCAATTGCAACCGGGGGGTTAGTGTGAACAGGAGCCTGATTCACAGCGGCAGGGTTAGAGGAAGAAACGGCCGGTGAACCGTCTGCAGGTGAGAGCCCGGCTCCGCAATCCCCTCCACTCTCTCTTCTTACTCTTGCAAACTTTGCTTTGGGTGTGTGCGTGTGTTTGGTGGAGGGGTAGCGAAGGGGGGCTGGCTGTTTCCTGGGTGTGAAGTTCAGGGTGGGGAGAAGGCTCATTCTTTTCTTTGCGCTCTGATCTGAGATGGAGAGATCGCGATCGTGTTGCAAAGCCCTAGCCGCTGTGTCTAGACTCTCTCTCCCCCCCCTCCCCCCTTTTCCAAAAGTTTGTTTTAATTTGCTCCAGTACCCACCTTCTCCTGGATAATGACAGGCCATGCCACCCTACTGGCCACTGTCTCCACAGGGGAGTATCCTGGGTCCAAAGTATGTGTGTGCGGAGGAAAGCGGCTCCGACCCGTTATATACTCCATAGTTCGGAGTACAAGGGAGTTATATGCGGGGAGGGGGCAGAACTGAGGAGGCTGGCCCCCCCTTTTTTTTTTTGACTGGCTACTGTACATGCCTGAGGAAGGGCCCTGGGTGGCCCGAAAGCTTGCTTATTTCCACCAACAGCAATTGCAACCACTTTGCTTCCCCCAAACCAGGGGGAGACGTGTCCACTCTGTCCCCGCTCCATTGGCCTAGGGTAGCAGTTCACCGCCCCCACACTGGTATTTTGGTGGGACAGCTGTGAACACGCCCTGGGGGTGGTGCTGGTGCCATGGTTGTTTCAGCTTTTTTTGTTGTTGAGTGCGCGGGGGGGCATGGTTGGATCTTAATTCCTTCTACTTCAGCCTCTTATAATAAACTCAATGTTGCATCCCGTTCTGTCCCCCCAGCTGTCATCAGGAATGACCCATCCCTGCTAGTGGCCAGGGCGAATTAGGCACATTTGGATTGGGGGGGTGTTGTCCTTTCAGCCCCACCAAAGGCCAGCGCTCTTCCCATTAGTACCTCCACACCCCTGGTTAGTTCTGCAGGGTGGCTTCTTTAGTTGGAGGTTTTGGGGGGTGGATGGCAGGCTTGCCACATGACGGCTTCCCCAGCCTGGCACTGGACACTGCAAGTGTCCTCTTGGGATTCACCGTCCAGCAGCAAGCACCCGGCCGCTTCCTCTTTCTCATCTCTGTTATCTGAGGGCGCGGAGGTAGGGAGTCCCTGCCACGCTTGCTCTCTCTGCTGACTCTTTTTCCAGATCTTAGCTGGGTGGGTGTGGCAACTTGGGTGCCTTCAGAAGAGGCATATTCCCCAGCATGCCACCTCTAATCCCACCCCCCTTCTGTACATTTCCGTCAAAATGCACGCGTTTGCCTTGCCCGCGCGCTTGGTGTAACAAGGGTGGGTGCTGAGGGGCAGGTGCTTTGTGCAGCCTTGTCTCCTAAAACCAGGGAGGAGGTAATTGCCAACCCCAGGCAGTGGATCTTGGAGGTGAGGGTGGGGAAGCGGGGAAGGAAGGGGGCACAGGACAGATAAGGGCTGTGTTTGTGCAGCCTCTGAAATTGGACCTGCCACCCTACTTTGTGTCTGGTGACAGGTGTATGATTTTGCACCCCTGGAATGCAAGATGGCATTTTGTTGGCTGTGTTAGAAATGGCTTGTAGACTGGTGTGTTAGCATCAGGTGTTGGGCAGGAGTGTGCTGTGGCAGTCGCTGCCCCAAAGAGGTTACAGTTATTCTGCTCCACTTTTTTCCTGTCCCGCTCATAGTGGCTCATGGCTAATGTCCATTGTCACTAAGCCGGGAATTGTGTCCCCCTGGCTTCCCGGCAGAGTTCGGCACAGATCTGGCACAGGGGGAAGGTAAATCCTCTGAGGAGGAAGTAATCTCTCTCTGCGGGTGACAGTCTGCTGGCGCAACTTCAAACAACAAGAAGGAACAGGAAACAGGAGGGGGGCTACCTCTGTGAGTCCCAACACCCTCGTTATTTCCCATATCTTCCTAGCTCGATAGTTCGGGAGGCCGGGAGATGCTACAGGGGTGGTGTGGGAAGTATCTGAAACAGCAGAGGGCTTCTGGGGCTCCTTATTGCCTTTGCCATAGTGGTGAGGCAGCCTGATTGCAGATCAGAACACCGTTGTGCTGAATGTTGGACAAATCCCGACCTGCAAGCCAGTCCCTGCCCTAAAGAACTTGCAGTCTAAGGACATTTATGTGTTCTTGCATAGCAAGGACCTACATCTCTGACTGCAGTAACCCTGGTTTGGGGAGGGACTGGTGCAGAAGATCAGTACTGATTCCCAGGACGCAGCCGCCCTCTCCTGAAGCATCCCTGTCTGACGGGGCCCCTGCAGGGGGTCTGTCCTGCGTATTTACCCAGCCGTGGGCCAGCTGCTCTCGGTTTGTCCCTTAGCCAGAGTGGTGGTGGTGTGGTCACAGGGCTGCTGGAACGTGTGGGACCACCCTGCGGATAAAGTGGAGAGCTAGTTACCCCAGTCTGGCGGGGGCGGGGGGGGAGGAAGAAGAGCTGAAGAGGAAAAGGAGGTAGTCCTGATAAATGCGGCGGGTAGACAGGGGGCTGTGTGTGCCAGCTGCCCATGGGCATTAGGGAGCTTTTAGGAGGGCAGTGCTGTGGCTTTGCTGGCACATCCAGACTGCTTTGCTCACAAATGAGGGTGGTTTGGGTGGGAGCTGGAAGACACGTGTGATAGTAACAGGAGTTTTGGTCTGCCTGGTTCAGCTGAGTTGAGGCTGGCAAACGCCTTCCAGGGGGGGATGCTAGAGCCGCTGTTCTGGCACTCTGTTGCCTGGGATGCTTACGTGCATCCCAGTGCGAGTGAGAACACAGACACAAAGGGTGTTTTTAAACGAGATGGTAACGTGCATGGCCGGACACCCATCAACCACCCTCCCGAGTGCTCGTGTGAAGGTGGTGCGGGTGGAGGCATGCTCCTATGACCCACGCAGCACCCACTCATGCTGCATCGGAGGAAAGGCTGGCGATCGCACCATGTGGGGGAAGGGAAGATGGTGCGTGGGGACAGGCGCCTGCCCGTGCATCCCTGACCCGTTTGAACTGGGGAGTCTACCCACAGGTGGCCCTGCTGCCTTCTCGTCCCAGCCCTACGGGGAGCTCTTAAAGGGGTAATGGATGCTTGTATGAGTTGCTTTGGGGGCTGGTTGGTGACTACGGGAGTGCGTGGAGGCTGCCTGCATGGTCATGGTGGCCACCTAGAGAGCCATCCATTACAACCCCTCCCTGCTCTTTCCACGTGTGCGGGCGCTCCGCAGCCGTACCTCTCAGCGGCCATGGACCCACTCCCGGGATGTGATCATTTAAAAACACCCCAAGTAGCTCAGGTGATTGCTTTCATTGACCAACGACTGTCGGTGAGATTGTGTATACTTTGGGGCCATGTGAGGCCATTCCTCAGGCAAGTAAAAAGTCAAAACAAATGAGAACATGCAAACTCAGATTTGACCATGGGCTAAAACTGGGACATCTGTCTCTGGAAAGTCTGGAGGAATCGCCCATGTTTGTGGCTCCCACATGACAAATGTAACGGTGAATAACCCCTTGAGACAGGGATGGGACGGGGGCTGCTTCCTGACTGGGATGGGAGAGACTGAGGCTGCTGCAGGGTGACTGAAGGGGCTGCTTTTGCTGTGGATCAGAGGGAAATCACTCTTGCTGCCAGACAACTGGTCCATGGGGCAGCAGTTCCAGCCAGGGGCTGCTGTGTGCAGAGTGCAAGAGTGTGAAATCCTAGTGTGTGCATGTGTGTGTTTCTCTGGCTGGCTTTGTTATAGGCAGGCATGGAGTGTGCAGAAGTGCATAAATAAGCCTCCCAGAGCAGAAGTTGCAAGGGGGGGAAGAAGGGAGAGACTATCTCCACCCCCCGATTTCTGTATTCACATGAGCTGTGGTAGATGTGTGGGAGGCAAGCTGGAGTTGAGGATACCGGGGTTCAGTGCCTGGATCTGTCAACAGTTTGCAGGGCTTTCTTGGCAGAGCTGTGAGCTGCTTGGGACAGGGGCCTGTGCAGCTGTGGGCCCCTGCACAAGCAGTATCCCCCGCTCAGCAGGCAGCACCAGTTGGCATTTCCTCTTATCTTCTTGTGGGCAGTGGGCCTGATGCACTCTGGGTAATGAACCACACAGCATCCTTCCTCAGCCCTTCTGTTTGACTCATGTGCCACTCTGCCTTGATGGGGGTATGGTGTGGGCTGGGTGGTCAGGCTGTAGAAACCACTGCCCACCGCTACCCCTGGGTATTGCCATTTCTTGGCCTGGTATGTACGTGTGGCACCACCTTCGGCTCTCGTGTGCCACAGAAATGGGCTGCCACCAGTAGATGTTGCTTCCCATGGCATCAACCCATCCAAAGCATTTCCAATCACATTCTACACTGGGGTCGGGCACCTCAGGCCTGGGGGGCAAAATGTGATCTTGGACAGTTTGTTTAGCTGGTTCTTGGATCTTGTCCCTGGATCCAGTTCCTATGCCTAAGTACTGAAAGACTGAGCTCAGGGTAAGGGAGGAGACATGAAGCATGTGTTCAAGGATAGGAAACAGATCCATGATCTGGACCCTCCTCTTCCTAAACACACCCCTTAAGCATCCCTGTCCCCAGCTTCTGCATGACCCTTGGAGCTTGTGCTAATTTTCAAAGTAGCCCCTGGGACAGAAAAGTCTTCCCAGCCTTACCTTACACCTTGTGTGCACCAGTATCACCCTAATTTCATCTAAGCCACTAGATCACACTCCCCTCTCATAGCTAACAGAACCCAGGAGTCCTGCCTCCAAGGCTCTCCACTCTAGGCACTTGAATGATTTAGTTGCCCCTTTGCTATAAACGGTCTCTTTGATTCGGCAGGTGGGCAAGGGATGCCTTGTCAGTGAATTGGAGACATGGGTCAATTTGCTGTTTTACGCTAAGTTTATTTCATGCCTCCTCAAGTGCTTTCTGTGCCAGTATGGTACTGCTGATAGCTTTTACCCAGGTCAGGGCTGGCTAGGGCATTGGGCTCTAGGCAAGGAGGGAGTGGAAGATGCTTGGGGTTCTGGTTGTCCCTTGTTAAAGTCATCAGCAGCAGGATCTGTCTTTGCCATTGAGCCTTGGAATTAACACCCCACCATCGCTAACTGGGTGGCTCCTCTCTCAACTATTTTCTTGGGCTCTCTGTAGACTTAAGCATTGGCTGCACTTAGCTCCCTTTTGTACAACAAAGTCTAGAGAGTCAGCACTGATGTTGGCCAAGATTGGGGATGGTGGCACCATGTGGTTCCACGTAAAGGGATAGGCTTGGCTGGTTTCTATTCCAGCTCGAGTTGAGTGGGTTAGGGTTAGATGCCTAGGTGGCTGGGGATCTGTTACTAGCTTTGAGAGTCATGTGGGACCTAGAGATTTGAGCAGGATAATGGTCTGGGAGCCAGGACTCCTGGGTTATTTTCTAGCTCCAAGGTGTGATTATGCGCCTTAGTGTCACCCTCTGTAAGATCCCTCTCCCCTTTGTGGCAGCAAGGGATGTGTGTGTCATGGTCTCTGCACTGTAGTAAAACTGAGCCCTTGTGGCCCCAGATGTCCACCTGTAGAGTGGCCGCCTAGAAGATGCAGCCAGTGCTTGGGAGGGGTGAGAGGGAAACACACACACATGCACCCCTGGGCAGTTGTGCTGCCTGCTCCAGAGAGAGTGAGATCTCTAGTGCTGGGAATCAGGTCTGAAGGTCACAATCAGAGCCTCTTGCACAAGCGCAACTAAGAATAACCAGGCCCTGACGTCGCCACTTTCATCAGAGTCTTTCCCAACCCTAGGCTGGGTGGGTTCATGTGCTTGGCATTGCTAGGCGGTGGGGTGGGGGATGGCATTCAGGGTCACTCAGGCTGTTGCATAGCAGAGAACCCAAGCAAGAGTCCTGACTGCCAGCTCTCCTGCTCTATCCCACAAGCCCCCACTCTCCTCCCAGAGCACCCAGGAGTCCTGGCTCCCAATCACTATACAGTGAAACCTAGCTGTTCACTGGTGGCTCCTGGATATGTGATGCCCTGTTACCTGATGGGGTGAGTGTTGCAGCTCAGTGCACCTGTGTATGACCAGGGTGTGTGAGGCAGACCTGGGATAGCAGAGGGTTGCAAGCTGAGCTTAAGGATAGAGGCGGCCCAGGGTGGGGAGCTCCTGCCTGGGTTAGGATTGAGGGGCAGCAGCAGGGCTGACGTACTGGATTGATCTCCACTTCCATGCCTGATTTATTTGTTTTTAATGGGAGTGAGGGGCAGGAAGACCCATAGCCCTTTCCCAGCTGCTGCCTGCATCTCTGCAGTGGCTTGTGAGTGAATCATTCCCCCCCCCCCTCACTCCGCCCCAACCATTGTCTGGATTGTCATGCTTATGGGGCAAAGTCTTGCATTCTTTGCATTAAAGGGGTCTTGGCATAACTGACCCCTTTAAGCAGGCAGGTGACTCCCTCATCTCGTGAACTCCCTGGTTGGTACCAGCTGGCCCCTTTCCCAGGGATGCTCCTGACCCATGGTCTGTCTGGGATTCCATAGCTGGGGTGGGGATGTTGTGCATTCATGGGATTTGCTCTCCTGGTGCTGACCCCGCTGGAACGGGGCAGTGGAGGAATCCTGAATGTTGGGCTCTGCTGTAGGGAGCTGAATCCTCATCCTGTAGGGTGGGTCATGGCTGTGGGATCCCCTGCCTGATGCCTCAGGCAGGGACCCCAGGGGGCATAATTCTGGCTGAGTTTTGGCTTGTACCCATCTTGCAGTCAAAAAAGCAAACAGAATGTTAGGAATTATTCAGAAGGGGATAGAGAATAAAACGGAGGCCTTTGGGGAGGGGGGGGTTTAGGTTTTTTTTATCTCCCCTACCCTGTTTATTGCTTTAATGTTAAATTGTATCCCGGGGCCCTGTTTTAAGCAAATTGTTTTTAATGTATTTTAAATTGTTTTATATGTATTTTTTATTATTGTTGGAAACTGCCCCGAGCTGTTTTCAGGAGGGGTGGGGTATAAATTCAGAAAATAAAAATAAATAAATAAAAAAATACAAATCAATGGTGTGACTGCACCTCAAATATTGTGTGCAGTTCTGGTCGCTGGGAGCTGGCATGGGGGATACGAGGCTATGTCCAGAATGAGGAAGGGTCTGGTTTGGGGCAAGGGGTGTTACTGTGCTTACATTAGAGACAGAGGGCATGTTGCTGTTTGAGTGTGGCAGCTTTGCAGTAGCAACTGCCTGGTAGAGCCAGGGGCTTCAGTTTTGAGCATCTGGACCTATCCTGGTGGCATTGGAGCAAAGGAAACAATGGGGTGGCAGGCCTGTTTAACTAGGCCTGTTTTCTGACTGGTGCCCCAGTTTACCCAGTTCCGTCATAGCAGCTGTCAGTCCCATGGGTTATCCATATCATCCCCCCCCCGCCCCCAGTCAGCATTCCTGTTTAGTTGAAATCGAAACCATGTGAAGAGCCGTCAGTGCCAGTGGTAGCAGCAGGAAGAGCCACGTCAGCCCCTAGCTAGTGTCTGGGTGTTTTTAAGGAACCTTTGCTTCCCTGGGGACAGGCTGGCGAAAGGGGGTGGAGCTTGCCTGGTAAAGAGACTGACATGAGCAGAGCAGGCAGGACATTGGGTATGGCAGGCGGGGGGTTGGGGGGGCAGGGAATCTCTCCTAGTTCAGACAGGTGCTGCCACATCCCCCAGAAGTAGATCGTTAGAGCTTCTAGACCACAAGGGATTTGGGGGGGGGGGGGGGAGTGAGGGGGGAATTGCTGTTAAAGGTAACCCACATGGGCCCATTATCCTGGTTGCAAGCGTGGTTGGTTACACTGGCATTCTTAAGGGACCACTACCAAGATCTGTGTCTCCTGTTTAGAGCAGCTGCCACTGGCCACAGGAATCCTGTTCTCTTCCCCCCCCCCCCCACCTGACAGAGGGTAGGAGGCCCTTGGCCTAAGGATCCCTGCTTGGGTGCTGGTGGGAGGCTGGGGTGTGGCTGTGGGCACTGAGTGGAGGATTCCCTTAGGATGTGTTTGTGCTGCTTTTCGCCTCTTTCCCCTTGCAGAATGGTGTTGCCTCCTTGCGTGCAAGTGTCTGGGGAGGGAGGGTGTTTTGGACTTGCATAGAACATAGCATAGGAGGGGATCTGACAGGTTGGCAGCCTGCTACCTCTCAGTCAGGGTGTGTGTGTGTGTGCGTGCACACCGTCCCCCTAATGTGACCTGACACAGCCACTGAGCCAGACAGCCTCCCCCCTCCAGGTCTGTCCATGCTAGTGTGACCTTTAATGTTTCAACTGGTAGGAAAGACAAAGGGCCAGCAGTTCTCCCCTGCATCCCCCAAACTCCTCCACACCAGGTATCAGAGCAGTGCCCCAGATGGAGCATCCCAAGGCTAGAGCCCATCTTGATGTGGCAGATGCTTAGACAGGGAAACTGAGGCCTAAAGTTAAACTGGTTTAAAGAGACCCCTGTTGGCTGTGTCTTCTTCCACTCTCCATTAAGACCACTCAGCAACCTGCAGCCTGTGGGCTGTATTGGGCATGGCTGCTTGGGGACAGGAACCCTATTGTCCACTGGGTCAACCCATTGCCAGAGACCCAGTGCTCGTGCGTGGACCAAAACCTGGGTTTAGGCTGTTCATGTTCAGACTGGAGGGGGTGGCCTCCTTTATTCTGGTTTGAGAGGAGCTACTCCTACAGTAGCCATGTGTGGCTCACCTTGGAGTTTGTAGTGTGTCACAGGCTGAGGTAGAGTGGGATGCCGTGGGGGTCCTGGCAGGGAGCACCGATTTCTTTGTGTTTGGAAAGACTGGTGGTATTCCCCTGGGAGGGTAGTGGCGGCAGGGTGCTAACTGGGGAAATCCTTGCGGGATTAGCTCTGACATTAGCCAACACCCAGCCATTAGCCATCAGCTAATTTAGGAGGGACTCTGGGAAAGAAAGTGCAGGCATCCCCACAAGGGCAGCTCCTGTGGGGGGGAAGAGGATACTCATGAGGGTTAGGAATTAATAGATCCTGGAAGGTGGCCGGGGGGGACAGGATTCTGTTCAAGGAGGGGCTGCGGCTCAGGCACTCTGAACAAATGGGTAAATAAGGACACTTTTGGAGTTGGGAACCTGGCATCTGGGAGGAGTTAATTAATCAGCAGACAGAGAAACTAGGCTGATCCTACAGGAACTTGCCCGCTCTGGGGGCCACCCCATTGCAGTGTGCATAGTGTGGCCAGATATGCAAATTTTAGAGGACACTTAAGGGAAATACAGATTGCAGGGCTGCATTGCAATGCAACCCTGCAACTTGTATTTCTCAAGTGTCCTCTAAACTTCGCATATCTGGGCTACCTTAGGTGTGCATGTGTGGTAGCTGGTGCACATGTGTGCATGCATATGGGCTGTATATGTGTGGAGGCTGGTGTGTGTGTGTGTGTGTGTGTGTGTGTGTGGTGATTATGAAACCAACGTACATAACACACTGGTGTTTTTGTGAATGTGGGTATACAGGGTCTGTGTGTGTGAACGTGTGCATGCATATGGTGTCTGTCTGCGTGCGCACAGGCTGTGTGTATGGAGACTGTCCCGTGTATAGAAGCTGGCCCGTTTCTGTTTGTGTGAAGCAGGGTTCTCAAGCAGTATGTCAGCGTGTCGGGCATGCCCTGAAAATTCAGACAATTCTAGTTGCCGTGTGAAACAGGGCCCTTGAAGGCTGCGCTGCAGTTCTTTTAATGGATGTTAAATTAAATCATATTTAATATTATTGGTGTAATGGATAATTTACTAGTTCAATTAATCCCCACTTCATTTTGTCTTTGGTTCTCTGCAAGAAGGGTTGTCGGTGCGCTATCCAGCATAAGTGGCTTTATGGTGAGCATGGACAGGTGAGCATTACTGAAGCACAGGTGCACTTGAACTCGGGGAAGGTTGGGAGCCTCTGTTGGTGTGCGTGGGGTGTATTTTTGTTGGGGAGGTGTGATGCTTGTGCTTGCTGCCTGCCATGAGTATGTGTCGCTAAACGCCACCCGTCCGGGGTGGGGTGGGGTGGGGGGGTCTGCCTCTCCCCCCTTCCATTGGGAGTGGCTCCTGCCATATGTCGCCTGCAAGGTAGTTTCCCGTTAGCTCTCTGCTGCGGCTTTGGCCCCTGGCTGGCAGGTAACTCTTGGCTGATTTAGTGTCTCTTTCTTCGGGTCGGCAGAGGGGGGCATGGGGCTCCTTGTGGGGGCTTTGCCCTTCTCTTTCTCCGTTTACCCACATAGAAGGCATTCGCAACCCTCCTCGTTAACTTGGTCACAAACCCTGTCCTGCTAATCCCCCGAGCTGCTCCTGAGCGGATTTGCCGAGCAATAAGGGCTTTAAAGCCAAATGATAGCAGGGTGGGGTGTGTCTGTCCGTTCGGCCTCTCTCTGCGTCTGTGCTCAGGCAGGGTGTGCCTGGTGAGCTGAGACTCATGGCGGTGAGCAGAGCGAGGTGGATCTGTGCCGTATGGTTAGGGAATTGCCAAGCTATGTAATGTCAGCAGAAACATTCAGGACTCTTGGGTTGTATTCCCTCTTGGAGCAAGTCACTTGCCTGGGCTTACAGCCATCCTTCCTTCCGCTGTTGCAAGCAGGGTCTGAAGCTGCCTGCTTGGCTGCATCTACCACCCGTTCAGGAATTACTGCTCTACCTCTGTGGGGCAGCAGGAGGAGTGCCCCCTAATGGATAGAAGTTGCTACATGCCCTATTTAGGAAGACCCCTCCTTGGTCACATAAACTCACCTTCCCACTCCTGGTCTTTCCTGATACCTGTGGCATGCTTGGCCCATGCTGTATCCTGCAGTGGTCAGTACCACAGGTTAATGTTCATTCTTTTATCTTCTCAAATAGCACTAGAACTAGGGGACACTACACGAAACTAACAGGTAGCAGATTTAAAACAAATAAAAGAAAGTATTCTTTCTCTCAATGCGCAATTAAGTTATGGAATTTGTTGCTAGAGAACGTGGTCAAGGCCAGTAGTATAGCTGGGTTTAAGAAAGGATTGGACACATTTCTGGAGGATAGGTCAGTTTGCAGCTATTCGCCAGGTAAGTTTGGGGTAATGTAACCTCTTCCTGTCGGGAGCTGGGAGTGAACAACAGGGAATGGATCGCCCCACTGTGTGTGACCTGTTGGGTACTACTTCCAAGCGACCAAGGTTGGCCACGGTCAGAGACAGGATGCTGGGCTCTATGGACCATTGGTTTGACCCAGTATGATGCCTCTTATGTTTTCATCTCTTTCCTCAAGTCAGTCCTGCCCCAGCCTTATTCCCTGGTTGTGCTCATGAGCAGAAGTGGTGTCTTTGATCTCTCTATGTAGAAGTCTGATTAGCCCCTCTCCCCCACACTTATCTGGCATTCTTTTACTGGGTAAAAGGTCCCTCATCCTACAAGGGAGATCTTTGTCTATAGAGCCACACTCTGCTGGATCAGGAGACACTCTGGGTCAATACAGTGCTTAGTGCAGCCTGGTGCAGTGGTTAGGTAGCTAGCCTGAGACTTGGAAGACCTGGGTTCAATTCCTTGCTCTGCCACAGACTCTCCATTTGAGCTTCAGGATCACTCAGCCTCTCAATGGGACTTAGGCTGCTCTTTGAGAATCTGTATGCATCTAGAAATGGGGATCATCACCAAAAAAGGAGAAGAGGAGAAATACAGTGCTGTGATGCCATGACAATTGTGGGAACTCAGGCTAAATGCCCCAGATGCCTAGATCTGTGTCTGCTTCCCCTCCGCCGGCCTGACCCATGGCACAAACACCACCATTCCAAAGCAGCATGACTGGGGTCCCTGCATAGCCTGAGTGTAGCTGGGAGCTGGGGGAAGCTTGTCGGTTTCTCTTAGCCGCCCGGTGATGCCGCAAAACCCGTTCCACATCACCTGATTAGAGAGGCGGCATTTCAGCAAACCAGGGGGAGGGGGCGCACCAAGGGTTCCTGTAACTGAAAAGGGCATGGATCAGGAGCGGCACGCAGCCCACTGCCTCCGCGTGTGGCCTGCAGCGCTGGTATTTACGAACCTTTCTCCTTCTGCTCTCCAGCTCCGTATCGTCTCTATTTATAACCAGAAGGTGGCTTGTGTTGCTATGTCGCCGCTGTTCTCCTGGACAGACTACGCTAGGGGTCAGCCCTGTGCGCTCGCTCACTCCTCCCCTCCTGCTCCCCCTACCCGCCTGATGGGAAACCATTCATGGAACTGAGCCAGAAAATAAATTCCTGACCTGCTTTGACAATGAACTGATGGGGAGAACAGCATCGGCCCTGTGTTCCGAGCAGAAAGGGAGCCAGAACTCTGGGTTCTCTGGAAGGGGAGTTGGTGCTAATGGGTAAGAGTTGGAGGGCTGGAAACCAGGATTCCTTGGTTCTATCCCCAGCTCTGGGAGGGGAGTGAGTTATAGTGGGCTAGAGCAGCGGGGGCTGAGAGCCAGCTTTACTGCTGCACCTTGCACTGTGGTAAGGTATTTGCCAGCATGATAGTTCTGTGTGGCAATTCTGTGCTGCTGCTCTTGCTGTCTGTGCCCTTCTCAGAGACGCCCCTTCCCAAGGCCTCTCCCTTTTTACCTTAGTCTCAGGGGCCGTTTAGCTTGGGAACAATGCTTTTTTGAGGCTTAGACTCCGGTACCTTGCTGCAGCAGCTGTTCTGGCCCAGACAATGCTAGGAGGCAAATGCTCTTGGTGTTGAGTGGCAGGGGGAGTTGGCCAAGGTAAGCTTTGTCACAGACTCTGTTGTTGTTTGAGGTTCAAAGTGCCGGGCCAGGGACTAAAACAGCAGGGTACGAATCACCAGGAAGAACTAATTAAAGCCAACTGGAAACCACTACATCCATGCCTGCTGCTTCTGTGCTCATGGGGACACCCCGCTCCCCCACTGTACATTGTCTAAAACTGATAGAGGGATGGCAGTCCCCAAACATGAGCCAGCACATCGGAGATCTCTCCACCAAATTAGTGGGGATTGTGCATGGCATCTTGTTGAAAACTGATGAGAAGAAACAAACCATATCTCAGAGCTGGTGTCATGCCATGGAGTTAACTGCCCCATCAGGACAGGAGTATGTGCAGAAGATTCTGCCTGCTCATTGCTCCTCTTGGGGTAGTGTTCTGATCATGCAATGGGCTACCCATCTGCTGTGTGGATGGCCCCCATCTCCAGTTGAGCCCTCTGCTCTTTGCTTTCTACTCTGGCAGAAGCTTGTCCGGCTGGGCCTGAAGATCGTGCATAATTGCACTGGCTGCGGTTGCAGATCAGTTCATGGGTGTGTGTGTGTGTGATTTTCTATTGGGGCTTTCTCCCAGCTAGTGCAGCACTGTAGCCGCCCTCCCCAGCTGTGTCTCAGCCTTCAGGGGACGGGGTAGGGGGTGTTGCCTCCTGCCCCCGCTCCTGGAATTGCCCTTGAAGAAAATGAGACCTGAGTGAATACATGAGAATGCTAATGAATGGGTGGCTGTGTGGGCATCCCAGGGGAGACGGTGGAGTAATTACCCATCCATCCCCCATCTCTTCACCCCCCTCCTGCCGCCTCTTGCGGCCAGTTACTCTGTGCCCAGGCAGCCTGAGTTGTAATCACATTTGTGGTGACAAATGTGCTTATTAAAGAAAATGGGTTAATCTCCCTGCCACGGCTGGAGGTGGCTTAGGAGGGTGGGGGCAGGAGGCCGTGTCAAAGGGGCGGAGAGGGGGGATCGGACTGGATGGCTTCATTAACCCCTCAGTGCTTAGAGCCCCATGGGCAGGGGAGGCTTGTGGTTAAGGGACTGGGCTATGGAAGACTAGACACCCTGTATGACCTTGGGTGGAGCCTGTTTAACCTTGAGCCAGATGCCACACGCCTCCCCTGCCCCCTGTATCTCTGCTGGCAGCTCCATGGGGCAGGGACTCTACCTGTGCTTAGGGACCTTGGATCTTGGTTTGACAGAGTGGGTTTGTGAAATGCCTGGCACCCTAGGGGAACCCAGTTACAATTTGGAGGACTCTGTGCCGTGCCCACCACAATGGAGGACTCTGCTTCCAGTTTTGCGGGGGGAAGAGTCTTTGCAAACTAGACAATATAGGAGGACAATCTGTGTGAGGAGAAGGGCATCTGTGGTGTTTAGCATGATAGGAGACTCCTGTCTCAGAATGGGGTGCTGTACAGCACTAGCCATGATGGTGGGAGGGGAGTTGTGAGGTACTTGGCATCACAGGGAGCCTGTCTTGCTTTGTGTGGGATCCATAGCAGACCCATCCAGCTTGATGGGTGACCTTGCTCTCAGTTTGAAGGAACCTATACCCCACTCTTGATCTGGGGTGTATGTGCAAGGCCTGCTGTGATACTTGGTTTGGGGGGCTCTGTGGTACTTGGCATGATGGAGACAATTGTATCAGTCTTGGATAGCAATGGGACTCCCCTACCCCCCTCTGCTGCAAGCCAGTGGGTACTGTAATGCTTATACTAGTTGGGGAGTAGATCCTGGTGTTGGAGCTGGCAGACCTTTGCTCTGCTTCTGTTTCTCCCCGCTCCCTCCTCCCAATGCTCTGTGGGAGTCAGGCAGCCTGCTTTGGCCACTAACATGAGAAATGCCACTCATCCCAGCCAGTTGGCTGGGCCCAGTGGCTGCTGGGGCGGTGGAATTGGCCCCAAGTTCCCGCTGGGGCATGTGTCTGTCTCCAGTCTGGGTGGGAGAAAGAAGGGTGTGACTCAGCAGACCTCCTAGCCAGCTAGGCCTGGCACAGAGTTCTGGGTTCGGCTGCTGCAAGGCCAGAAACGCACTTCTCCCCCCCCCCCCCCCAGCCCCCCTTGCTGGGCCTTTTCATTGCTGTCCTCTGCTTGGTGGGGAGGGGCAGTAGTGCTGTTCTTAGTTGGGCTGGGGAGTGGTTTGTCCCAGGGCTGCATGTGAAAGGCAGAGAAGTAGGCCCTATGGCTTCCTGTTCAGCAGTGGAATAATCCAAAGGGGGTGTGTGTACAGCAATATATCCTCCTCCCAGCACAGCATTGACAGCGTCCCATTTTGCACAAGCCCCATCACCCTTGTTGCTAGGGTTGCCACCTATGCACATTTTTAAGGAACACTTATGGAAAATACATGTTGCAGGCCCTGCATGGGTGCCTTAGGCACCAGTGCAGGCCCTGCAATGTGTATTTTTCATACGTGTTCCTTAAAAATGTGCATAGGTGGCAACCCTACTTGTTGCAACCATGCTACAGTCCCTACCCCCCAGCATAGCCGTGTGTGGGGGTAACAGTCGCAGACCCATGTTCACTGCTTTTCCCCCATTGCTGGCAAGGAGGGAAACGCAGTGAACGTGGGTCCCTGGAATAACCTTCAGTTCATGTAAGCCTTCTCCCCCCACACCTGCCGTCCCCTTTTTATGGCTTGCATGCTGTACATATGGTTGCTGCTAACGTGGGGGTGAGGGAGGGGTGGTTAGTATTTCAGGTGAACAGGGTGCCAGTTTCTCTTGGTACTGCCCACATGTCCCCTCCCCCCAAATGGAGGCTTCCTCTCTCTGAGAGGTAGCAGAATGCATGGTGCGGAGGGAAGGTTGGACTTCCTTTGGTAAACGATGAGCTTTATGTAAATCCCAGGAGACAAGGCCCTGGTCCTCAGTCCATACTTGATGCTGGTATGAAGAGTTTGAATTATAGGCTGGGAGAGGGACCCAAGGCCACGCAAAAGAATCTGTGGTAGAGCTGAGGATTGACCCTGGAACTCTCAAGTCCTGTCTACAACTACTGATTGTACAGTGCCAGGTATGCTGCTGGTGCTATATAAAGAATGAATGAATGAATAAATAAAATAATAATAATAATAATTAATAAATAGAACAAAGGCTTAGCTGCTGGGCTTCTGTCATGGAGCTGGTGTGGGAACATGGAACCAATGGCAGCTTCTGGTGTGAGTGCGTATGCAGGGTGGGGGAAGGACTTGTAGCAAACCAAGAGTCTCTGGGGAGGCAGCTAGATCTGTTGGCATTCAATGGGGGAGGCTCTGGGCTTGATGTTTGAGCTGGTACTAAGCAGTGTTGGACCCTGGGGTGTTACTCTGCCGTGTTTAGCCCCTCCAGATCAGAGCCCCAGGGCGTCTGTGTCTGTCTGATTTGAAACCGTCCCGATTTAAAACGGCCAATCTGGGGTTGGCTTTGCAGCACCCGAAAGTGATGAGATGCTGGGGGTTGGTCAGGGAGAATTCTGGTTGGGTGCCGGGCCCTATTCGGCCTTTCAGTCATGGACTTCCCTCTCTTCCTTTCCAACTTCTTGGTCCCGACTAGGAGGCCCTGACAGTAGCCCGTGCTGGGCTCAGCTCTTTGTCCGTTTGGCTGCCTTGTCGGAGCCCCTCCCCTCAGCTGCTGGTTTGATCCCGAGCAATAACTGTAGCTACTTTCAAAGGCGGGGGTGGGTGGGAGGGACCCACCCCCACCCCCATCCCCATCACCTGTTGCCAGCATGGGATGGCGTGTCTGGGCCCTGTGGAGGAGGCACATTCTTGGGAGTAATTTTAGCCGCGGAGCCTGGGCTCTGCAACAGGTGGAATTTCATTTTGCAGCCGAAAAGCCCAGGGTGGAGGGGGCCTGGCATGCGTCTGATCCCTCCAGGCGGGGGTGGGTGAGTGCACTGCACCTGTGAGGGGCAAGCTTGTACACTGCTCCTCACCATGTGAGGGAGGGGGCTTCCTCTCTGCTCAGCCTGTTGGCGCCTGGGCTCCTCTGGGAGTGTGACAGCCGGGAACCATTCCATAGGAGTTTCTGCATGGCAGCCAGCTTCAGCATCCACCCCCACCCCCTGCCAAGCATGGGAGTGGGTTGGTGGAGGATAGGGCTGATTTATTCCACCCTGATGTCCCCTGTACAGCCATGCAGGACTCCACTTCCCATCTGTGACTCTACAGGTCTGGCTGGGCTGGTAGCCACCTGGGTTCAAGTCTCACCTGCTCAGCCTTGGACCAAACACCCCCCCTGTGCCTTGGTTTCCCCTTCCTGCCTCTTAACTCTTTGGGATGATGGGGGCTATGGCATATCTGCCTGTGACTGGGGGTTCATATTCCTTGCTACAAACTCGCCATGAGGTTTAGGGAGGATCCTGAGTAATAGTTCAAAATTAGCATAGGGAGCGGTGGGATTGTGCTGGATGTTTGGGATGGCGGGGGACTCTGTGTTCAGTGAGGGTTCCCTCCCTCCTCTGCCTTGGGACCAGCCCAATGCTTCCCTTTGCTCTGAATATTTCATGGACCCATTAAAGTTTAATAGCAAATCTTTCCAGAGTGCTGGATGCAGGCATATCCCTGCCAGCAGAGTGTGCAGGGTTGGGGATTAGGGGTGTCCCAGCAGCCTCTGCCCCCCCCCCCCCCCCCCCCCCCCC
>QEPC01015012.1:577404-610638 GCA_003113815.1 Sphenodon punctatus | reverse complement strand
CCCCCCCCCCCCCCCTTTTTGCCCAGAGCCGTGTGCAGATCCGGCCGAGGGGACCCGATGTGACTCACAGCCAGCAAGCCTGATGCTGACTCAGGGGCTCCGCTAGTTAGGACCAAAGCAGGGCTTGGGTTGAGCCGTAGCGATGCTCATGTTACCCCACCTGCAGCCCCCTGCTTTCCCAGTCCTGGAATCGCCATATACACAGCTCTCTGTTAAATCGCAGCCTGCAGTCCCCCATTATTCTAGCTCTGCTGCTGCCCCTCAGTCCCAACTGCAGCCTTTATCTCAGCCCTGAGTCAGCTCTGAGCTCCCACCATCTCTGCTGCTGCCCCTTAATCCCAACCTGCAGCCCCCCCCCCCTGCCGCTGCCCCTCACTCCCCCCCCCCCCCCCCTGCTCCCCCCCCCCCCCCCCCCCCCCTCTGTTACCTTAGCCCTGGAGTCCTCCTAGCTCTGCCACTGGCCCTCAACCCCAGAGCTCTGCTATCCCAGCTCTGGGCTCCCCCGGTTCTACTGCTGCCCATCGGTCTTAATCCACAGCCCCTTCTGCTCTCTCAGCTCTGGGCTCCCTCAATCCTGACCTACAACCTCTGCTATCTCAGCCCTGGGCTCCTCTCTGCTCTGCCACTGCTCTTCAGTCCTGACCCAGAACATATCACGCTACTGTTTCCAGTTGGTCTGTATTTTGGGCCCTGGTCTCAAGTCCTGTTGCGCCCTCCCCCAAAGCCCGCGGGTGTCCCTTGCGTGAGAGCCCAGCACCAACAGCAAGGAGGAAACCGCAGGCTCTGACCACATGTCAGATTGTCATCATGTTTCCTGCCTTGTCCCCACCTCACCCGCCAACTGTTGCCATGGCAACGGGGACATAAACAGCGGCTGTCACTGCTGCCATCTTTTACCAGCCCATGCTAAGGTAGCTGCTTCCCAGATTGCACTGGGGCATGAGGCCTAGATAAGGGCCTCGGGCTCAACCTCTGGTGCCCAGGCCAGGCACCAGTCACTCAAGATGGGTGTCTCTAATGCCCAGGTGCAAATAGAGCCCCAGCCTACTGTGTCCTGCCCTTGGAAGCTGGCACCATAAAAGCCCTGAAGGGCAGAGTTGCGGTGAGAACCAGGACTGGAATAGCAGGATGGCTATGGGCTGGGACTGAGGAGCATTAGCAGAGCTCGGTTTGCTTTGCTCCACTCCCGGTGCCACTGGCTTGCTCTGCTGGGATCCTAGTTTGAAGGATTTGCAGGCTAGACAACCTGTTTCAGTGGAGACCTGGGAGAGAGATTGCGGAGGGGAGTTGTTTTGGTTTCTGAGCTGAAGTGAAACCATGGTTCAGTGGGAATCGAAAGTGGCCTGGGGGGAAGTTGTGGCCAGGTGCACTGTGGTGGCAGGCGTGAGAGGAGCCCTCGGAGCCCAGCCAGCCCTGGGGCGGGGGGTAGGAGTAGCGGGTTTGGTAGGTGGCTCCTTGGGGTCTGGAGCCTTGAAGCTACCACCCCCTGGCACAGACACCACTCCCTGTCTCCTCCCTCCACTCACCAAGCACCGATCAGCCCCCACCCCTCTGCTCACCCCACATCCTGTCACACTGAGCTTCCTGCCCTTGGGCGTGTCCCATCTGTCAGGCATATGAGTGAATGTGCCAGCCCAGCCACCCGCTGCCCGCTTGGGAAGTGCTGCTGTCTTCTCTTGTGCACGGACCCGGCCACAAACCCTGTTTGGGCAGCTGTGCTTGGGACTTCAAGGCAGCTGGGGGACAGACTCAGGACAGACCCATGAGTTGTAGAGAGCAGCACTGCCCCGGTGGCTGAGGCATGCTGTGATCCCAGACCAGTGTTCTCCCCAGCCCAGTACCCTGGATGCCTGATGAGCATGCTAGCTCCTCCCCACCCCTCTGGTTTGCCTAGGGTTTTGCCCATGCCCAGCCTTTCTCCATGTTACGTAAGATTGGGCCATGTCACTTGAGGTCAGCATTACTGGGCCTTATCCCTTATGAAAGCACTCAGCTAGGATTAGCAGGGTGGTGAGGGCCGGGGAGGGGGCAGCGCTGCTTGCAGCACTGGTTTCCTAAAGGGGGGATGTGGGCAGGGGAGCAAGTGGGCCTGTGCCCCTTCCCAGCCATTAGGGGCAGTGTGGTGCAGGTTTAGAACCCCAGAAGCTACCCCTAGCTTTGTTTGTTCAGCCTGCCTACTCCTGGAGGCAGAGACTGACTGCTTCTCCAGGTCCCTGAATTACAGGCCTGGCCTTAGGTGCTGTTGGAGCATACTAGCGCCACGTTCTCATCCCCTCAGAGTGGCTTATTCTCATGGCAGAGGCACAGGCTTCACTAGAAATCTGGTGCCAGAGCTGTTGATAGAACCCAAGAGCCCTGGCTCTCAGCCCCCATTTCTCACTCACTCACGTCCTAGAAAACCCAGGAGACCTGGCTCCCAGTCCTTCTGTTCTCACTAGCTTCCACATCCTTTCTAAAGAACCCAGTAATTTTTCTTCTCTCACGAGACTCATGCCACTTCCATGGAACCCAGGAGCTCTAGCCCCCAGCCTCCCTGCTCTAGCACACTAGCGCCCCCCCCCCTTTAGAGAATCCCGGAGTCTTGATTCCTAGCCATGCCCCCCTGATGTATCCCCCTAGGCTTCACCCGGCTCCCCGACCCGGGGATAGAACCCAGGAGTCCTAGCTCGGTGCCCCATGCTGTGTGTTTTCTGCAGGCCTGTTTCCCTGCCCTGGAGGTTGCATCCCCAGACTGGCATAGGGATATGGGAAATGTGAGAGGGTAAAGGCTCCCCACAGGGTAAGGAGGATCCCTGTCTGTGGAAGTGCTGGACAGGGGCCTAGCTGGGTGTACCAGGAGTGGTTCGGGAAGCCGAGGCCTGACTGCTTAGTTGGGTGGCGTACTGGGCAGGGCTGGCCTCAGGTTCCTCGGACAGGGCTGCAGAACTAGGGCATTTCTGGATGGTCTCTTGGCAGTATAACTAGAACTGGTCTTAAGAGCTCATTCTGTCTCCACAGTGCCCCAGCTCCCTCACTCTAGTCCAGTGTCACCAATACTCTGTCTCCGAGCTGTTGGGGCAGCTGTTGCCTCATGCCAGTAGCTTCTTGCTGTGCCGGCACGCCTAAATACCGATGCGTTCCTAACTTTAACCTGGCAGGGAAGGGAAACTCTAGAGTGACAGCTGGGCAGGGAGCCCTGCCCTTGCCATTAATGCCATTATCCCAACACCCCATCCACCCACTGCTGTTTGCACCCTGGTCAGGAGCAAAACAGCCTGCAACACATGGGCCCACCCCCACAACCGCTGTGACTTTTACCCCCTGTTGAATCGTCGGTGCCCAATTGTAGCTGGAGTGGATACTGTAAAAGCCAGCAGCTGTTTGGTCAGAGTATCTGTTGGAAGGTTTACGGAGGATTCCCCCCCCCCCCAAGCTGTGTACTGTCCCCTCCCCCTCCCTGGAATGGTGCCGATTCTTTCTCAGACATTGAGGATTCCCACTGGTGAATTAGTGTATCCTTCATGCTCGGCTGCAGATCCGCTCCAGCTCCCAGCCCCTTAGCCATTACCAGCACAGGTGCCTGAACACAGGGCGGGGGTTGGGCACCGCAAAGGGGTTTCTCTCCCCTCACGTGCGACTATTTCCATGGTGCTGTTAGATTCTCGGATGCAAACTCAACTGCTGACACCCAGTGTCCCCCCATCTCTCCCCACCCAGGACATTTTCCATGTGGGAGAACTGATGTTGGATTCCCCTTAGGATGAAAACTGATGCCCCACCCCAGTTGGGCAGGAGCTCCAGTGGCCCCGTTGGCCTCCAATTTATATTTGTGAGGGGAAAGTGAAGGGCTAAGACAGCCCCCAATCCCTTTCTGTTTTCACTCTGACACTGGGGCCTCTCTTATACCCCAGCTTGGTACCCCCCAAGGCCTCCCCCCAAGGCGGTTTTCCTGCTTGCTGCCATTTGGCCCTGGTTCCGCTCCCTTGTTTTCAGCTCAGCCTGGAATTCGGCTCCCAGTGCCAGGAGAGGATCGGCGCCCCGCCAGCACAGCCAGGGGGAGGAAAGTCTCTACCGCCTGCCTAGGCTGAAATGCGAGCCCCAAGAAAGGGGCCAGAGCGTCCGGCTGTTCCGGCACTGGCTGTCCCTGCAGCACCCAGCTCCTGCCAAGCCAAATGCATAGGACGAGCCTATGTGTGCATGCACCCCTCGTGGTCCTGCTTGCGTGCACACCAGCACTGCACACGCATACACCCTTTGCAGACTTACCCGTTTGTATGCGGGGTGTGTATGTGCAGGGTTTTGAGGAGTATGCACACCACAGCCTGTGCACACACTTTCTGCACACGTTTATGTACACAAACCCTGGCCCATGCCTGCACACATGTATATGGGTGGTAACCCCTCTACTTTATCCACCAGCTCTGCACATGCATGCAGGTAGAAGCTGCCCTTTCCTCTTCAAAGTTTTTCCCCCCCACTTAGGAATAATCTGGGTTTATGCAGGAATTCCCTTTTTCTCTGAGTTCTGGGGAGGGAATGAGGTCTAGTGGGCTAAAGTGGGGAGCAACACTGTGATCCTGGACTCCCGTGTTCCATTTTCAGCTCTAGGAGGAGAATGGGGTCCAGTGGAGCTGAACCTAAAACAACACAGGTTTAATTGCACCGGCAGGTTTAGCCAAACATGACAGTTTTGTTTCTCCTTTTTCCAGCTGTTCATGCCCCTCAATCTTGACTCTCAGCCCCTGGCTACCAAAGCCTGAGGCTCCCCACAGCTACCTGAACCTTGGGTTCCCCATAGTTCTGTCCCTTAGTCCAAATTGGCAGCCCCTGCTCTCCCAGCCCTGGACTCCCTATCAGCTCTTTCCTAGCCTCTCATTCCTGACATGCAGCTGATCACAGCCCAGGATGGGAGTGAGGGGTTTTGCACTGAGTCATTGGTTGCACCTTGCAATTGGGTGACTGTTCAGCATTGATGGTGCTGAGAAGCTATTTAATCCCTTGACTTCTTAACAGGCTGGAGGAAGACCCCTTAACAAATCTGTAGGAGGGTGGCTGCTGGGGGATCTAGGAAATGGTAGGGTCTGGGGGTTCTGGGTGTGGGAACGGAAAGGGGTAGCTGCTAGCCCACCCCCCCATGCTCCCCCTTTCTCACTGCAGCAGGTACCTTTTCTCCTGCTGTTGCCATTGTGGTATGCTCCCTTCCCCAGGCCATGGTGAGCAATTACTGCTCCTGCCCTTTATCATGCTCTCTGAGGGGTGTGGCTGGGGGTTTGGCCCCTCCAGACAAATGAGCTGGGGGCAGGAAGGCTTTGCCTTCTGGCCAGCTCCTTCCCCAGCATACCTCTGGGTGAGGGATGCTGCTGCCTAGGAACCCCTAGAGCCTGAGCAAGGTAGCACAGGGAGAGAACAGGCTGAACAACTAGAGTGGGGCTGTTCTCTGGTTATTTTGGCCCAAATATTGGGGGAGACACCATGCCTCCCAGCTCAGCCACAATAGCCATCTGGTGGCATTGGCTTCTCTTCCTGCTCCCCCCTCACAATCTCAGCTCTGCCACTGCTCCTCCCATAATCTGCCCACAAACTCCCACCACCTGGATGTGGCTCCTTTCCTTTCTGCAGCTGTCCTGGCCAATAAGGAAAGAAGCGACTTCACAAGGTAGTGGTTAGGACTGATCTAGTAGCATGCTCGGAGCCTAATGCAGGGGTCTCGCCTTGACATGTAGCCCCCTTTGAGGAACAGTGCAGCAGCTAACAGAAACACTAATGGGGAGGGAAGACCCTGGGCCAGTTTGACTCCCGGGCCAATTTGACTCCCTTGAGCTCTTTAATACCAGAGACAATCGGGCAGATTTCATCTTCAGCAGCAGAGAGACCAGGACTGGGATTGCAGGGGTTGTGCACCAGGAGTAGGGGCATTGGCAGAATTTGGGGAACCCAGGACTAGAATAGCAGGTGGACTTGAGATAGGCCCCTTGTCAGAAGCCAGTCTGTGTTAACCCTCCAATGCACATACAGGAGTGGTTTATGGGGGCTGTGCTTTTCTGATGTGATGTGCATGTGACCAGCATGTGTGGCTGCACGTGAGCATGTGTTGCACGTATGGCTGTATGCTCCTGTGGGCACTGCCAGGGCGTAAATGGGTTTGGCAGCAGATGGACAGGGCTGGATCATGCCTCTCTGTGGGTGCTTTTCAGAGCTAGGGGTGGGGGTTGTGACTGTACCAGAGGGGTTGGGAGGGTGGAGGTTCCAGTGGGGCAATGTCCCTCTCCAACCTTCATATCAAGCTTACTTTCCCAAGCTTACTAAGGAGGGGTGGGGGGAAATGAAGGTGTCCTGGCTGTAGGTTTGGTGTGATCCCTGTGACTGTCTCTGCCCATCCCCTTGTCACTTTATGCTTGCAGAGCAGTGCTTGCTGCCAGGGAGCAGAATCATTCTATCCTGCAGCAGGCAGCGGTGTGGTGCCAACCCACCTTGCTCATGCCCTCCCCTTTTGTCTCTGCAGCCACCACTCCAACCCACTGAGCAGACTCTGCCCTGGCCCCTGCGCTCCAGGAGGGACGTCGGGGACCCACCTGGAAGGAGTCAGCCCTCAGAGACAGCCAAGGAGCCCTACGTGTGCCGTCAAAACTGTCCTCAGTCAGAGCTGCCCGCCTGGGCACCGTACTGGTTCTGAACCAGCATAGCGTATCTGGGGTGGTGAGCCATGGTGCTGTGGTGAGTGCTCCCACTTGGCCACGCCAGGACGTGGCTGCCTGGGATCGTGCCTGCTGGGAGCCCCTGCCATGGCGAGTAACAGCAGCTCTTGCCCCACGCCTGGGAGTGGGCACCTCAACAGCTACCCAGTACCACACTACGCCTTCTTCTTCCCACACATGATCGGAGGCCTCTCTCCACCGGGGACGCTATCTGGGATGCAGCACCAGCTGCCAGTCAGCGGTTACAGCACACCCTCACCTGCCAGTGAGTACCACACCTGGGTGGGGGGGAAGGGGGGCTTGGGCATTGCTGTGCTGCAGGCTAGCATACCTTGGCATAGCATTGTGGCAGCCGTATCCGGGTTTTCTGGGGTGTGGGAATGATGAAAAATCTGCTCCCCCTATCCCTCACTCCAAGTCTAGAGAGGGGTGGGGGTGGTCTCATCTCTGCTGATGGGAATGTTGGACTGGTAGAGGATGGAAGAATGTGGAAGGATTACACTTGTTGGGTATGACTGGGGAGGGACTGTGTGTGTTGGGACTGAAGGAAGCAGGAAGCTGTGTGTGATGGGGTGGCTGGGGGAGTTGCCATCTCCCTCTGGGTGGGGCCTAGGGAACCTCTTTGTTTAAAAGCAGGAAGCGTCCTTGGCGAGAAGCCTGTTCTGGGCCTGTGCTCCATTCCCTTATTTATAGCCTTCCCTGTTCCCTGGGGGGTGCTGGCTCCAAGCTCCTCCCTTCCTCCCAGGATGCTGCTTGGGATGTGTGGTGGTTGGGTTGCTTTTGGAGCCAGCTGACCAGGGTTGGGGGCTGTTGAACCACGCACGTGGTTGGTTGGGAGATCGAAGAAGGTGCTGGGATTGGTTTACTGGGACCAGCAAGCCAGTTTGTGTGAAATAAACAGGGGAAGGGCTGCTGTTCTGAATTAGCACCTCCCCATCAAAACCTGGCCTGCTTTATCCTTCCTCTTTCCCTGCAACACTCTAAGGGTTAATTAGGGAAGACCCACCTGTATGGAATGTTGTTTTGCCAGCATGGGCCTCTGCCAGCCAATGGGGACCCACCTGGATGGAATGTTGTGTTGCAAGCGTGGGCCCTTTTCTGCCAGTTGAGACTGGGGGATTCCAAAGCACGGAGGGGGGAGCATTAGAATGCTGATTGCCAATCGGTTAGATCCCACTGTGGTCTTAGACCATGATGTGGGTGCAAATTGGTGACATTGACCAGGCCTGTTGCCTTGGTATCATGGGGTGTCTTGTAGGTGGCTATGAGTCCCCTGCTTAGCCCCTCAATCTCCCCATGCCCTGGCAGGATGGGTCCCCATACAGGGAGAGTGGTATCGCCATTACTCTCCCCCCCCCCCCCCCCCACCAGTAATTCATCCCTTGCATTGGGATGTGAGGGTCCCAAGTCCTGAGAGTGCAGCAACTCGTCTGAACTGAAGTGGCTTCCTCCACTGATAGAATTCCCCAATATTGGATGGGTTGTTGTCTCTTTAAGGAAGCTGGTGGCAGCTGGGAAGCTGCAGAGCTGGAGGGCAGGGGAATCTGGCCACTGAGCTTGGAAAGTAGGCAGGAAATTAAAAATAGAGCTGTGTGCGCCTCTGCCAGCAGATAAAGCAGAAATGGGCGTCCTGCTGGGGGCCATGTATTCATGAACGTTAGTGCTGGGAGGAAAGAGCAAGAAGGTCCCTGCCCCTAGGAGTTTGCAGGCTGGTGGAAAGTGCAGGGCTGGGGACTAGAACTCAGGCATCCAGCTCCTAATTCAGCATCCTGACCACTGTGCCATATTTCTAGGGGATCCCTCCAGTGCAGAGAGTTGTCCCTACTCAGGATTTGGGGTACTGTCGTACCCAGACACATGGGGAGTCTGGCACTATTTCTGCAGTGGGGACTAACCAGATTAACTTGTTTGTGTGTTGGTTTAAAATCAGGATTGTGTACATGATGGCTTTTCAAAATCTGGATTCAATTGGGGGTTGAAGTCAGGGGTTACATCCCAGTCACACCTGGCACAGTCACTGGGGTGGCTCTCCTGCTGCACTGCTGCTGCATGCAAACTCTCCACAGGGAATTGATTAGCAGCAGTTAAAACAGGGTTAAAAATCAAGGGGTATAAACTTCACTGTGTGAACGAGGTCTTTATCTTGGGCCTCCTCTCTACAGCAGGAGCTCTGTGGTTCTCCAGTTGGTTCCAGTCTTGTTGGAGGCCAGATGTGGTTTGGCTTGGAGGGAGCAGAGCCTTCTCAGTGCAATCCAGGTTCTGAAAACTGCTTGTCAAATTCCAAGGGGGGGCAGGGGGGGAGCCCTTTGCTGGCGGATTGAGTGCAGCAGAAGGGAGCTGGGAGGCCAGCTTGGTGTAAAGTAATCCTAAACAGCACTCAGTGAAATAGTCCCAGGAGAGCAGTGTTGGGGAATCAGACTAGGGTCCCTGAAGAACTCTGCTTGTCTTCTCTTGTGTAAACCGCCCCATGCCTCAGTTTCACCTTGCAAGTTCTGGGGGGCAGGTTGATTCTGGGCAGCACCCGGCACAGTGAGATCCCAATTCCAGTTTGGGTTTCCAGACGCTGCTGCAATTTCATGAAAAAGTCATTCATGAACTGACACCACCACCGAAAGCTAGCCTATCCTAGGGAGTGAGAGGACCCTGGGAATTGGGTGATGGTGTTGCTGTGCTTCCCTCCAGCATTGAGATCTGGTTCTAGCCAGCCTGTAAGTGGTATCTAAAAGCTGGGGCAGTAGCTGGGGGCACCATGTGCTGTGGGGTGCCCCTGTGGCTACAAGGATTGGAAAGAAGGGGGCATATTCCATCATTGTTAGTTGCTACTATAGCTGCTGGGTACAGCTGCAGTAATTGTGGATCCTGGTGTCAGGAGCAGCAGGACTTGTCCCCTCCCCTGTGAGTCCTGGGAAGCGAGTGGAGAGGGTCAGCATGACATTTTGGTGCTGTCCATGTGTGTTTCTGCCACTGTTGAGGGAGTGCAAGCCCCCCCCCCGCCCCCCCCCCATGAGCCACACGTGCCTCCCAGCCAAGCACGGCCTATATAAATAGCCTGAATAACAGGAAAGGAAGGTTTAAAAGGGATAAACAAACCTCTCGACAGGCAGCAAGGCTGGGCAGCCAGAGGGGAGGGAAGGACAGCACTGCAGGGAGCTAGGACTCCTGGGTTCTGTTAGAGGAGGGTGGGGGCTAGTGGATGAGAGTAGGGGGCTGGGAGCCAGGACTCCTGGGTTCTCTGGGAGAAGAGTGAGGGCTAGTGGATGAGAGCAAGGAGGGTTAGGAACAAAAACTCCCAGGTTCTCTGGCAGGGAAGTGGGGACGAGTGAGTGAGAATAGGAGGTTGGGAACCAGGTCTCCTTGGTTCTCTGGGAGAGGAGCGAGGGCTAGTGGGTGAGATCATTGGTGGGGTGGGGGGGCTGGGAACCAGGACTCCTTGGTGGTGGTTACCGTTAGGGGAGGACTTCTAGAAATGGGTGCTGCTTCATCCCACTTTGACTTCACCCCCTGAGCAGGAATCTGACCTGATGGGGCAGTGAGAGGGGATGATTGCCCAGCTTGCAGTGGAGGGAGGGGGTTACGAGTGCGCCGCATGACTTGTTTATCCGGTGAAGCCTTGAGGTTCCTGCCCCTGCGGGAACAAATGGTTCCTCCAAGCCTTTCTGTAAACAGTCATGCTTAACCCCTCCCTGCCTGCAGTGCACCCTTTCCTGGCTCCCTAGGATGGTATGTCTGGTGCCTGGGGCTTACTTGGGCATTGTCAGGTGAAATCCTGTGCCCCCTGGTGCTGCAGAGAATCGTGGGCCTTCCCCACCATGCAGGACCTTGTGGGACACAGATGACAAAAGGGTGTGTATAGACTGTGACAAACTCATTTCCTGCTCTAACCACTGACCCCGCTTTTCTGACAGAGTGGGGCGTGGGACCCAGGAGTCCTGGTTCCTAGCCCCCCCCAACACTCTAACCCACTAGACCTCAGTTCCCTGTCAGAACTGGGGAGAGAAATAGAACCCAAGAATCCTGGCTCCCAGCCCAGTGCTCCGCCCACTCTGCTGTTTTGCCTGTGGGCTGGGCCAGCACGCCTTGTCTGTTAGCTCCTTACTGGGGCAAAGTTCAGCCATGGCAGTTTCCTGGAGCTGACGAGACTTGTTCCGCTGCTGGGGGGGGGGGGGAGATGGGCCAGTGCTGGCACTGTGCCCGCTTTGCTGGGGCTGAAAGTGGTACGAATCCTCTCCCTGCTTGCTGCAAGGGTGTCTCTAGAGGTCAGGTGTCCTGGCGTCTCTTCAAACCCAGCCCTAATTTCCTGGCAGCCTCCTGCTCCTGCCGCCCCCTCTCTGCCATCGGCTCAGAGCCCTGGGGCTGCCACTCAGGGGGGAAAGGGCCCAGACCAGTTCAGACAACAATAGCCCCATTGTGAACGGCGCAGCAGGCACATTCCTGACATACATGCCCCAGCGCCCAATGGGGCCTGTCTCCCTTATCCCTCTCACACCCCCTCTGGGATTCCCACTGCTGCCTCCCAGTGGAGGGCGGCCACTCCTCAGTTGCAGCTGGCAGTGCCAAGCCCAGCTGGGATTTGAACCTGGGATCCGGAAGCTAATGGTGCCTGAGCTCCTTCCTCCATTCTCAGGGTTTGATGCACACACTCTGCCCCAAATAGCTCCCAGTCAGAGGAGACGAATGGTATTGGGCAGGAAGGGGCTGAGGCCTAAAGTGGCAGATACAGGATTAGACCTTGCATCTCCGGAGCTACAGGCAGGTTCGCTATTCACTGTGTTATGCTGCCCTCATGGGCTGGCACCTGATTTCTGCAATGCAGAGGCTACCAAACTGAGGTACAGTGTCAGATCTCCTCTCCCTTGGTGGGGAGGGGAGGGGGGTATAGGGTTATCTGCAGTGAGTTGTGGTGTGGGGAGTGGTAGAGCCCCCTTCCCAATTGTATCCAGCTCTGCCTCTTCGATGGTCAGGAGGGTAGTGATCCCAGTAGGTTAGAGTTGTGGGGACGAGGGCTGGGAGCCAGGACTCCTGGGTTTTCTGGGAAGGGAGTAAAGCTAGCGGGGTAGAGCACCTGGGCTGGGAACCAGGACTCCTGGGTTCTCCAATAGGGGGGTGACACTGTTGGGTTCTCTGTGGTTAGCCAGGGTGTCTCCTGCCTGTGTTCATAGTGGGGCGGGTGGTGGTGGTGGTGGGAGGTGTGAGTTTAATGTGAGCTGCCCCCCCTTCGTTCAGTGGTAGTGTCTCTTCTTCCTGTGTTCATAGTGGAGATGGAGGGGGGGGAGGTGTGAGTTTAATGGGAGCTGTCCCCCCTTCGTTCAGGCGCTTCTGATTCGATAATTACAGTGTTTATGCTTCTGCCACATTAACACCCCAGCTGGAAACCGTTAAAGGGGAAGTGGTGGCAAGATAATCTTGCTTGAATTAGCAGTGAACTGGGGCGGGCTGGTCGTTGGGGTGCGGGATGGCAGGGAGAGTCTTGCATAGTCACGAGAGGGTGCTGCTGAGAGCTTGGGGGCGGGTGGACACTCAGCACTTGAAGATGACATCATTCACCTTTCCTTCTGCCCTGCAATTCTGTGGTGACTCTCCCAGGCTGGGGGACAGAAAAGACTGGGTAGGGGGATTGGACTCTGGATTCTCTGGGAGAGGAATGGGGGCTAATGGCTAGAGCATGGGGGCTAGGGACCAGGATTCCTGGATTCTCTGAGATGGGGGGGAGGGCTAATGGGTTAGAGCAAGGAGGCTGGAGACCAGAATTCCTGGATTCTCTCCCTGCACTGTGCAGAGAGTAGGGATAACGGATTAGAGCAGGGGGTCCAGGACTCATGGGGTCTCTCCCTGGCTTTGGGGCTGAACACGTGAGGTCTAGTGGCTTGGATTAGCTGCAGGAAAGCTCTGCTTGCCTCAAGCAAGCAACTCCCCTTCTGGGACTGGATCCCAGTTAATCAAGCCCTGCCTCTTGCTTCCCCCAGAGCCCATGGGGGGGGGGGAGGGGAGGTGCAGGGTCCCTACCTGTCTGGCCTGCTGGGACCCAGAGCTACATCTGGTTTCGATGTCTCCCACAGGCAGTAGGGAGGAGAAGAGGGAGGGGGTCATTTTTCACTCCCATAAATCACCAAGTCCCGTCGGCTGCCCCCCTTCTCCCCAGGAGTGGGGCTTTGATGCGAGCATGGGGTGGGATAGGGTCACGGCTGCGACCACGGTGCAGACGAGAAACACATGGCAGCCGGGCCTGATTTCTACTCTCTTCCTGTGAGATTGGGCCTGATCTGGCTGCTTCCCCATCTCCCAAGCCGACCCGATGGGGTCCGTCCCCTGGGCAGGGGCATAGCCTCCCATCCCCTCTGCTCTTTCCCCAAGGGCCCTGTGGGAGACTGCCCTGGTGCTCTGGTCCTTCAGGCACTGCTGGGTCCACTCCCTTCCCCTTTTTCTGCCCCAGACTCAGTCGGTTTGGGCTGTTTAGGACCCCAGAGTGTTTGTGGGGGAGGGGCTCCTGCATTTTTATTGTTTTTTTGTCTCAAATTTGACCTTCCTTCAAAAAACCCTTTCTGAATTCAGATTTTTACAAGCACATCCAACTCCTCCCCCCTCCCTTTTCCTCCCACTGAGCTAAGGCTTCTGAATCCTGGTGTATAGTCCCTGCTATCCCAGTCTGGGATTCTCCTCAGTTCTGCCACTCTTCCCCCAGTCCCAACCCACAACCCCTTCCCCTTTAGCCCAGGACTCCTCCTTAGCATTGTAGCTGCCCCCTCAGTTGCAGTTTGTGGCTCCCTGCTATCCTGGTCCTGGGTTCCCCCTAACTCTGCCGCTGCCCCTCAATCCCAACCCACAGCTCCTGCTATCCCAGCCCTTGGCTCTCACCAGGTCTGCCACTGCCCCCACAGTGATACACAGCCCCCTGCTATCCTAGCCGTGAACTCCCTCCAGCTCTGTTGCTGCCTCTCAGCTCTTGCTGTCCTAGTCCTAGGCTCCCTCAGCTCTGCTGCTCAGTTTCCAACCACAGCCCATGCTATCTCAGACCTGGAATCCGCCCCCCTGCCCCCAAGCTCTCCTGTTGCCCCTCATCCCTCGCAGTCCAGGATTTGAACCCTAGTCTGTGTCAGACGAGGAGGCTCCTTCGTGTGGGATTCTTCTCCTGCCACTTTGACACCTAATGTAAAAATTAAATTAAAAAATAAGGAGAAATGGAAGTGAGTGAGAAACCCCCGGCCCTTAATTACCTCTTTAAATCAATCTACAGAGTAAATATTGGCCTGGAGTGAGTGGCTTTGGGATGATAAAGCCCCGGCCACTCAGCCCAGCTCGAGGGAGAGAGAGACAGAGAGCGAGGCCCTCTCTCCCACGAATCAAAACTGCCCCGAGGCCTTGGTGGTTATTAATGGAGCCTTTGTTCAACCTACAATACTCCTCCCCCCCCCCCCCAAACCCCCGAAAGCCACTGATCGGTAGAAAGTGATAAATATAATCATCTCATCTGCTTCTGATTAAATTTATTCCTGACAGGATCGTTTATCACGAGAGCATGGGATAATCACAACCATGTTGTGGAGGGGCCCGGGGAGGTGGTTGAGGGGCTGCCCCTGATGCTGGGTGATGGGAGATGGCAGTCAGGAAGGGATGGAGGTGGGGATGGGGGTCCATTTCCTCCTGTCTTGAGAGTCGAATTGTGCCATGAAGAATCAGGGTGACTACTGCTTTTGCTGCCAGCATGACTGTGTGTGTGTGTGTGTGTGTGTGTGTGTGTGTGTGTGTGTGTGTGTGTGTGTGTGTGAGAGAATCCTTGGTTCTATTCTTGGATCCTTGGGAAAGCTGGGCTTCCCCATCCACACACCTCATTCCACTCCCCCACCTCAATCTGGATTTGTCTTGGAGCTAGTTCTTTTAGTTTAGCTCCCACCTGTAAATTTATTTATTTTTATTTATTTAAATTTATATGGCACCCTTCCAAAGGCTCAGTGGTGGTGGTGGCTCTCCAAGCGAAGAGGCATGAGCCAAGGGCTTTGCAATGGGACTAAGCATAAAGTCAGGAGGGAGGGGTGCATCACCCCTGTTGGTTGCAGGAACAGTTCCCGTCTTGATTTGCCATTGTTTCTGTTGCGGGGTGTGGCTGCCTCTGCCCCACATGTCACTTCTGCAGGAAGAACAAACTAGCTACGGAGATCTCCTGATCTTGCTGCAGCATTCTCTGGGAGGCTTGCCTCTTTGCAAACTTTTGTATGGTTTTATTTTATTGTACTGTCACAGACTGCTGCAACTAAGTGGTTGAGCCAATACAATTATTATTTACTTTGCAAGTTTAGCTACTCAGCCAAACTGCTAATGCTGTTGCAGCATCCCAGTGAACAGCTGTTTAACTGTAGGGCACTAAGCAAAGACTTCTCTGGCTGTTGAATTAGAAGGGCAGCTGGTCACTGTTTGTGCAGCTGAAGGAGTAGGCTTTTGAGATGGAAAACTGAAGGTCAGGAGTTTGAGTCTGGCTTATGGGAGAGGCTTGGGGAGTGAGAGATGAAGGATGGTAGGGGTAGTGTGGGATGGTTGAATTTTCTTTCTTTTTAAAAACAGGGATGATGCTGGAGGTGGGGGCTCCAGGGTCAGGTGGTGGAACTTTGGAGGTCAAGGGGGTGAAGGTGTGTTCTCCCCACCCCATAATCTTTGATACTCTACTGGCAGTGGGCAAGCAGAATTGAATTAGAGAAACAAGAATCATTCTCTGCCTTTCTCCAGATGGGAAAATGGAGACTCCAAGCCAGGAATAATGCTCCTGTTCTCAGTCCATTGGGTAACATAGCTCAGATTGGTTCTCAAGCTGCTCTGCTCTACACAAGAGGCAGGACTATTTGGTTGGGGGTGAAGGGCTTTTGCCAGTGAAAATGCATCTGCCGCAATGGTGTGGACATGGGTTAATTCCCGAGAGCAAGCACCGCTAGCAGACAAAAGTCTGTAAAGCTGCACATTAGTCAGCCCCTAACCCCAGGGCTGGGGTCATGTTGGTCACTGAATCCCAATTTGCCTTAGCTGCAGCTACTTCTGCGGTGTACCGTTTGGGGAGCATGGGTCTGTGGGATCTAGACCTTCATGTAGGAACTAAAAAACCCACCAGTTCCAAACTGTTTGGATTGTGGAGAAAAGAATTAGAAAAGTGAACTGGTGCAGCGGTGTCTGCTTGAGTCTGCAGAGAGCCTGGAATTGTAGCTCAGCGAGGGAGGATGGGTGCTGTCCTGTTCAGCTCAGCAAGGAGCTAGCACCATCATGCATTGTGAGATGGATATTCAGAGGCTATTCAGAATCTATTAAAGGCAGTTTTTGGTGGGTGTGGGTTTTGAATGAACACTTTTCCCAGTCTGACCTCTTCAAGCATCTTAGGATGTTGTTTTAGCATCGGATGTGCTTAGGATGTTTATAGCTAGTAGTGTAGCTGGGTTTAAACAAGGATTGGATAATTTTTTGGAGTATAGGTCCATAAATGGCTGTTAGTCAAAAAGGTTGGAGAACGCAGCCTCTGACCAGCAGGGAATGGGTTACTCTATTATGACCTGCTGAGTACTTCTCCAAAGTAACCAAGGATGGCCACTGTTAGAGATTGGATTCTGGACTCATGGCCCATTGGTCTGATCCAGTGTGGCATGTCTCATGGTCTTACCTGTCTGCCATGCTGGACATGCTGGGCATCCTTCTTTGGAGCAGGACTAATGGGTGCATACAGTCTCTTTGATTGCTTAGGGATCCAAGCTGGATTGGAGCCTCTCGACTGTGTCCAAGATGGGAGGGTTTGTGTGTGAGAGGCTGGGGTGAGCCCCCTGAGACACTGGACCATTCTCCCCCATGTTGTCGGCTGATCTTCCCTCCAATCACATCCACTGTCAATGTGCAACAGGCTCAGCTTACCAGTCAGGCTGGGGGGTTAACTGAGCTCACTTCTCTGATGTGGCCCCACCATGCACTATTCATGCGCCATTTAGAAGAGCCAGGACACTTGACTCCAACCCTTTAAACCAGATCTTTGGCCCGGGGCTTGGGTGCCTGTAAACCATCCATGGTGGTGGCTCCCGGGGAGCTGGGTGAGGTGTTTCAACGTTGTGGTTGCATCTGAGCAATGAGCCCAGCTGCCTCGTCCCTGTGACAATGCCGCTCTCACCAGCTTCTTTCATTAAGCTCTTCAATTATTGATAGGAGCAGAGAGGGGAGGGATGCTCACACCACTGACATAATGGTCTGTTACTCAGCCTCTGTGCTGCTCGAGGGGGTGGCTGCAAGGGGCACCACAGTCCTTGGCCCCCATAGACCAGGGGGAAATTCCACTGCCTTTGAGACGCAACCCTCCCTCTATCCTCCGCGCTAGATGTGCATCTTTCTGAGGGCCCTGTCACTTCAGTCTTTACTGTATTCACCCCTGTGAATACAGGGGGATGTTTTATCCTTGTAAGGAACTGAGACCTAGAGAGACTGGCCCAAGGTCACCCAGGGGAGTCTGTGGCATAGCCAGAATTCAAACTCTGGTCTCCCATGCTCCTGCTGTAACTGCTAACCCTGCCATCCCCCCTACAAGTCTTTGAGACTGGATTGTTTCCAAAAGAGCATCTGTATTTCTTGGACAGTCTTTTGGGGTTGCTGCTGGAAGGACTGTGGGGGTGAAACTCTGGGGAAATGTCTCGATCTTCTCACAGTGCTCTGATCTCTGGTTGACCCCACGGGGTAGGATGGGGCCCTAGATGGGAGAGAAGCTCAGTCTCTTGCTGTAACCCAGTGAGCCTGTCCCTGCACTTGGTTGCTGACTCCTGGAGTCCCAGCCATTCCAGATGTGCTGCAGCTGCCTTGGGTTTGTTTGTGTTGGGATGAAATTTGACAGTCTTCCCCCTGTCCCAGCCACACAGGGCCTCTCGGGTGTCATGCTAGCCTGGCCTCATGGGATAGCGTCTGGGCCAGGCACATCAGAAGGACCCGCCTCCAGGGGAGACTGAGAGATACCTGCCATGGCTGTGCCCCAAATTCCTGTTTCTTAGAAACCCAGCTACCATGACGACTCCTGCTCCAGTCCCACAGCTGGGCTCCCATCCCCTATCTTCAGCAGCTTGTGTGCGTGTGAGGAGTTGCCCAGCCAAGATCAGGGCCCTATTGTGCTGATACAGTCACAGAGTAAGAGATGGGCAAAGGGCTCATAACGAAGGGGAAACTGAGGCACAGAGCAGGTGAAGGGATTGGCCCAAGGTTGGTGGCAGATCTGAGAACAAACCTGTGTATCCTGGCTCCCAGCCCCCTGCTCTAACCCACTAGCCCCCACTCCCCTCCCAGAAAACTTAGAAGTCCTGGCTCCCAGCCTCCCTTTCTTTAATCACTAGACCCTCCCACCCTCTCCTTGGCAGCAGTGATGTGATGGCAGCCCTTTAGTCTCCAGTGCTGAGTGACTGGAATCAGAGCTCCATCATGTCGAGTCACTAACATGCCCCCCTCCCCCTGCAGCTCTGCTGGGTGTGTGTGTGTGTGTGGTTGCAAACAGCTTTTCTTCCTTGTGGCTTGGGATCAGCTCTCTCCCCCCGCCCCATTGTAACAGGATCTTTGCTCCTCTCTGCGGCGCGAAGACCCCATCCTGATGTCCCAGCCACTAAATCCGCTGCTCGGTATGAGCACAAAAATTACACACACACACACACACCCAAAAAAACCTTCTGATCCTGGTGGCCATTTCTCACAGATCCCGATGGAGGAATCGGAGTTAACTGTGTAATTGTGGGGGGGAGGCTGGCTCAGGAGAAGGTGCTCTACCCTCAGTCAGTGCAGCCCCTGGTGGGGCAGTAGAGGTCACTGTGCTTCAGGGAGGCAGGGTGAAGGCTCAGATGGGGGTGCTCTCCCCTCTGTCAGTGTTGATGTTACAGTAGTGGTAGGGGATGCTGCTGCAAGGAGCAGTGGGTGGTGGGGTCAGTCGGATACTCTAGCCTCACAGTCAATGCTGATGCTAATATGGCACTAGGGGGCACTGTGGGGCTAAAGGGCACTCTCCCTTCACAGTCAGGGCTGTGTTTCAGTTGCCTGTTGGGTGTTGACCACCTCCCTGGGGGATGTTGTGCAGGGTCTTGTGAGGCTGAGCTCCTGGGAACAGGGCACTTGGGAGGCTCCCAGGCTGGGGCGTTGGCCCGATCAGAGTAACGTGGTTTGGGGTTTCACAAGGGGAAGTAGCGTGTGCATAAGCAGCCCCTCTGCAAGAGGCGGTTCCATGCTGGGCACTGAGCTCCAGCCCGTACCTTCAGAAGTCACTCCTCCGCAGTTGCTATGGGCTTCTGCGTGGCTGTTGTGGGACATTGGGCAATGGTGCCATGCCGTTTCAACCACAATTTGGGGATACAACAGCAGAGCAGAATTGGGCTGAACAGGTGGCTCCCCTTCCTGGGGATTGGGGCCTCACATCCCAGCCCCCAACGAGGCATAGTCTGTGAGGAAATGAAGGAGAAAGTGAGGCACAGGGGGGAGGCAACGCTAGGCCCCACTTTCCAGGATTGAGGGAGGAAGGGACGTCTTTCTGTGTGGACATGAGGGGGGTTGTGCTGAAAGGGATGCCACCCATGCATCCGGTCGGGGTGTGGGGTATAGTCGCTCTGCTAACCTGGACCCCTGCACTTCTGGAAACAGCTGGCTGGGATGCTGTGTTTTGTATGTCTGCCATAAGTCAGTCATTTTTATAGTATGAGAATTTCAGGGTTTAGGGTTTAAACCTGAGGGTTTCTCAGGTTTAGGGAAAAACATTGATTATTTTTATTCCTCCTCCCTCTTCCCCCCCCCCCCTTTCTTTCATCCCTTTATTGACTGACAAGGGAGAAAAACAAAACCAGCGCAGGGGGCTTCTCTTGTGTGAGTCCTGGGGCAAAGTGACCCATTTCCTTCCTCCCCATGGCCCTGGGGCAAGCTGGCCACACATTAAATTTCCCCTGCCCTTGGTGTGCTGAGGTTGGGGGGCTGGAAGGGAAGGTGTGGCTCTGCAGAAATGCAGCATAGCTGTGATAGCAGGGCGGGGGCAGTGTGGCTTTGCTGGGGGCTGAGGAAGGACAGTGTGGCTACACTCCTGGGGATGGGGTGGAGGGGCAGTGTGGTGGATGCTGTGAATTTGATGGAGGGTGCGGGGAAGACTCTTGGCGGGGGCTTTGAAGTGAAATGTGTAGTGTTGTGGAGGGGGGAGATGTTGGGGCACCACTCTGTCCACCCTCAAAGCAATATGGACCCTGCTCCATTCCTGCTCTCCCCCTTCTCTCTCTTCCTCTCTCCCCCCCCCCCCCCCCCGGCCTGGAATTGAGTTAATACATCGGCTTGGCTGTGTCCTTCCAGGTCAGCGCCGTTGTTGAGCATGGGGCTGTGCCGCTGACATGATGGGAGCTGTCAGCCGCATTCAGGGGAAGTTATTAGTGAGTCCCCTGGGCTGGCGGGGGGGGGGGGGGGGGCTGCATAGGAATGGGAGGGGCCCCCCCTCATCACTGCAGTGCCTGATGTGTGTATGGCTGGAGGCGGGGGTGCTGGCTCTATTTATATCTTCCCCCCCTCCCAGTAGCAAGGGCTGGTGATGGCAAGTTACCCTGCTAATTGCTTTATGCTGGCACCAGGACCAGTGCAGCCCCCATCCTCTGGATGTACTCAATGTGGGGTGTGTGGTCCCAACACAGCCTCCTTGTTGGGAGGATTGGGAGCATTGACCTTTCCCCTCAGCATTGCCAGACTAACCCAACTTCCCACCACTTTTAGTGTAGCCATACCCCACCCCCAATTTCCTTCCCTTCTCCTGCTCTGTGGTCCCCCAATCCGCACGATTCCCCTGCATCTCTCCCTCTACTAGCTGCAGCTCCTCCCCATCCTGTGCATGTGAGATCTCAAGGAGGAGTCACACTTCCCCTAAGAGTCATGAGGGGGTGGGAGTTTTAACCACCTTCCAGCTGTGTCCGTGGCTGTCAAGAGTTGAGAGAGTGCAGGGGATAGCAGCAATGGTTGTAAAGTCAGGATGAACCCCTGTTGCCATGGTGATGGTGAGCATGGCCAGGACTCAAACAAGGAACATCCTGAAGGGTGGGGAGGAGATATGGGTGGCATTGTGGGCTTCAGGCAGTGGACTGGGGACAGGACTACTCCTGGCTTTATCTATGCCCAGCTGTGTCCTGTGGGAGGCTGCCAGACACTGCCCCATGGCATGGGGGTCTCTGGGGCTCCCACAGTAGATCCAGAGCACAGGGAGAGCTTGCTTTAGCTTCAACAGCAGAAAGTAGGTCAAGAGCTTGCTGGGCTGCAGAGCAGCTGGGAAAGCGGGCGGCACATAAGTCTGACGGGTGGGGACTGGGGAGGGAGAGCTCAGTAGGTGCCAGCCCCTGTGGGGTGAACATGAATGGAACCCAGGCATACTGGTTCCCAGCCCCCTTAATTCACTAGCCCTCACGCCAGTCCCAAAGAACCAGGAGTCCTGGCTCCCTTGCTCTAACCTCCTAGGTTCTACTCCTCTTGTAAAAAAACAAAAACAAATAAACTTGGGAATCCTGGCTCCCAAGAGTCCACTCCCTTCTCTAACCCTCTCAGCCCTACTCATTTCTCAGAACTGAGGCTAGAACCCAGGAGTCCTGGCTCTCAGCTCCCCCACTGTAACCCACTAGCCCTCAGTCCCCTCCCCAACAAGAAATATGCAGGAGTTCTGGCTTCCTGCCTCCTTGCTCTGTCCTATTAGGCCCCACTCCCCTCTTGTGCCTATATCTATGCCTGCTCCCTATGCCTCCGTCCAGGAAAGTGGGTGCTGGGGCCCTGTGGCATTGTCCTCCCCGCACTGGCATGCGTGCCGTTTTTTCTCTCCAACTCTGCCTCGCTGCAGCAGAAGGGGCTCAGCCAAGCGTGGCCAATAAAATATTCATCCACTCTCTTGCTGGCTGGTGCTCTACTGCATGGGCCCATTGGGCGAACAGCCTTGTTCAGGGCCCGCCATGCGGAGCGCCATTATTGCCCTTCATAGTGGGAAGAATGTTTGCCTCTTAATTAAGGACAGGATTTGGGAGGGGCCCCATCTATGGAACAGAGAGCTTGGAGCAGAAACTAGGCTTGCTCCTCACAACCAGGGTAATTCAGCTTTGGTTCTTGGCTTCTAGGCCGTGGGGTATATCTTCAAATCCACAGTGTATAGTCAAGTGTTGCGATATACCCATATCTGCTCTCGACCGTGACATGCATCTAGGAAAATTTAAACAAGATTTTTGAACCTCAAATACCGACCCCAAGCCATAGATGAACAAATACATAGGGCATGTAACATACCATGGGAACATCTGCTCCACCACACAGCTCTCAAAAAACACAACAGAACACCTTGGATCATCACATACAACCACCATTATAACAGACATAAACATATCCTAAGGAACTTACAAGCCATCCTTGATAGTGATGACAATCTTAAATGAACAATAGGTGGCAGACCTATTCTAGCCTAGAGAGCCTCATAATTTGAAAAGGCTCTTAACCAGAAATGGACCTTTACAGAGACCCACACGTCAGGGCATCAGACCTTGTAACAAACCTAGATGCCAGCTATGTCCACTAATCCACCCAGACACCATAGTTACAGGACCAAATAACACCAGCTGCAGAACTGGAGGATCCTATACGTGCAGCCGGAAGTGTCCTCCTATGACTTACATTGGCCAGACGGCTCTCTCTTAGAAGAAGGTTTAATGGACATAAACTTGATATGTACATATGATAAGAAGGTACATAAGTCGGTGGGAGAACACTTCAACCTACCTGACCATTCAGTCGCAGGTCTCCGGGTGACTGTCCTTAAAAATAAATAAATAAATAAATCATACTGGGGGTCATTTACAACATGAGATAGCAGAACAGGAATTCATAAAGAAATTTGATTGTGCCCAACTTGGATTAAATAGGGATTATGGATTCTACTCGCATTACAAAGAACGATCTGATCTCAATCGACTCCATAGATGGTTCAAAGACATTCTCCATTTTCAGCTATGATATGTCTTATTCCAGACACCTGTATCCTAGGGTATACCAGCATTGTAGTCGTATGCTCTGCACTCTTGTCTTACACTGCCCCTTTAAATGAGAAGCTGCTGAAAGAGATTCAAGAACCAACATTCCACAACGGCCCGGGTTTTGCAGTTGCTGTTCTGGTCCATCTGCATCTAAGGAAGTGGGTTGTTGCCCACGAAAGCTCATGCTGAAATAATACTAATTCATTATCTAAAATCTTTTCTAAGTTAGTCTTTAAGGGGCCATACTTTGTCTGTCTGTCTCTGTATCTATCTATCTAGGCTGTGGGGGTCTGGCTCTGCTCAAGGAAGGGAGTGGTGACTAGTGGGTTAGAGTAGAGGGTCTGGGAGCCAGGACTCCTGGGTTCTGTCATGAACTCTGGGAAGGTATGGCTGTGCTGGGGTCGACCATGTGGACGCTGGGATTTGTGGGAGATGTCATAGTTGTGCTGGGGGGGGGTGATGTGGTGGTGATGATGGAGGAACAGTTCGGCTGTGCTTGGGTTTGCAGAGAATGTTGTGGCTGTGCTGGGGATGCCAGGGGACGTTGAGGAACAATGTATCCATGCTGGGGGCAGTGGGGGAACAGTTTGACCATGTTAGGGTTTGTAGTGGATGTTGTGGCTATGGTGGAGATGCCATGGGGCATTGAGGGATCGTGGGACTGTGCTGGGAGATGTTGTGGGGCTGCTGAGGGAATGTTGTAAGGATGCTAGGGTTTGTAGTGGATGGTGTGGGGGTGCTGGGGTACAGTGTGGCTAGAGTGCAGGTCCTGGGGTTTGATGGGGGCAGCGGTTGGGGATTGTCCTTGGTGGGGTGGACAGGTTTTGTAGCTGTGTGGGGCGCCCCCCCCCCCCACTTTAGGCCAAACGGTTCTCCTGTGGCATGGCTTGCTGTCAGGGAGGGGCTAGTGTTTTGGGGCGGGGGGGGGGCTGTAATGAGGGAGGTGAGTGGTCCACAGGCTCTGGCTGTAAGTGTGAAAGGATGGGGAGACATGCTGTTGAAAGGCGAGGTGTCAGTGCTGGCAGCAGGTGTTAATGGACTGAGCTGAGGAGGTGTGTGTGGGGGGGGGGGGGTTGGCACTCTAGTCTGCTGCAGCTCTGTGGCTGAGGGTGTCCGCTGCCCAAATGGATTCTCCCCACCTCTACCCATGACACTGTACCCCCTGGGCTCCAATTTCTTTTTAAAAAAATAACAGGATCCTGTGGCACTGAGTAATTAATACTGAAACATTTATGAGTTGGAGTTACCCTTGGAGCCTGATCCAAAGCATAGGGTGGGGTGTGGGGGGGTTCTGGGACTCAGGACTCCTGAGTTCTGTTGGCTCTGGAAGGGGTGTGGGGACTAGTGGATTAGAGCAGGGGATTCTGGGAGCCAGGACTCCTGAGTTCTATCCCCAGCTCTGCCACTGTGTTGCTGTATGCCCTTGACTCTCTGCTTCTCTGCCTCTTAGATCAGAGAGTTCCCTACTCCAGAGAGATGGTGACTAATCCATGGCAGGGAGGGGTAAGTCCAGTGTCAGAGGCTATTCCGTGCTGTGTGAGTCAGTGCACCTAGCAAGCGGCCCTTCCAGACATGGCCTCTCTACTCCCCTTGTGACTGCTGGGTGGGGGTGGGGATCGGGAACCCAGACAGGGGAGCTGGCTGCAGTTGTGGATCAGCCAGAAGGAAGCTTGCTGCTGTGGACAAGACGAGCCCTGAGGCTCTGTGCCCCCTACATGTCATACCAGCCTAGAGTATGGCACAGGGTTTGTGCTGGGAATTTGGGGGAAGAGGATGGCTGTGCTGGGGGTTCTTGCAGGGCCGGCCCCAGGGTTTGTGAGGCCATGTGCGAAGTCTTGGTGCGGGGCCTAACTTGCATAATTAGGCCCCACCTAATTATGCAAATGTATACATTAACATAAAACTTACTCCCTCTGGACAGGAAGGATTCCCATTCTCCACCACTCCGAGCAGCCATGGAGAAGCATAGCCTCCTAATGCTTCCCCCCCCTCCCCAGCCGAGTGTCTACCACCACTCCCCAGGAGTGGTTCCACTCCAGGGGCAGCCAAGCAGGCAGTGACACAGGCACAGAGAGACTGACTGCTTCCACTACCTTACTGGGGGAGGGGGTGAGCTTAGCCAGTCTGGCCTCCAGGGCCTGTTGCTTCTTGCTGCCAGTGCCGCCTGTGCCTTGTGCACGCATGCGGTGTGACCAGTCCAGAGGTGCTGCTATCACACACACAAGACACCCAAAATGCAGCTAGCTTATTAAGCGCATTATGCCATGAAAAGAGACATATAACCAGTTCAGTTGTGCCCCCATAATCAGTTCATGCTGCCCCCACCCCATAACCAGTTCATTTCTGCCCCCGCCCCCATATAATCTATTCACGCTGCCCCCACCCATAACCATTTAATTTGTGCCCACGGGGCAGCGTGAATTGATTATATGGGGGTGCAAATGAACTGGTTATGGGGTGCGGGTTTAAAGACAGTATTCCTGTTAGCAATAACTTCATTAAGAAGAGTTAGTGAAATAGCAGCCATAATAATCTCAGAACCATATTTGCAGATTTATTTTCCAAGACAGAATAGATATTGCTTTACATCCTAAATTCCTACCTAAGATAGTATAAGTAAGACAGTTGTGAGAATGTGGCCCTTTTTACACGGGTCTCTCCTCCCAGCCGTAAACACGCAGATTTCTGTGTGTTCATGGGTGGGGGAACCCCATGTGAATGACGTGGTGCACGTGCCCATGGTGAGTGGGGGTGCGTGCGCGCTCGCCTAACACGCATCCCCACTCACCCCCCCCCACTCATCCCCACGCACGGAGCAACCGGGGGAAATGGTGGTTACTATGTGGGTGTGGATGAGTGGTGGGTGAGTGGGGATGTGTGTGCAGCTGTGTGCATGCCCCATCCATGCACTGGCGCGCCCACGGACTCCCCACCCGGAGGAGCCATGTAAAAATATCATGTGAGGAGCCACTCGAAGAAGAACAGAAGGTTGCTACCTTGCAAACAAGGTTCTTTGAGATGGCTCCGAACATTCTCACAACACCCACCCTTCCAGCCGCGCATGGAATTATTTTCTTATATTTCTAGAAAGGGTTGAAAGGAACTGTCATTCAGAGGGGGAGGGTTCTTTTTATACTAGAGGAGCTCAAGACCATCATGTGGTCTATTATTTGAATAGGGTGAGCGCGCACAACCCAGTTGTGAGAATGTTGGGAGCCATCTCAAAGAACCTTCTTTACAAGGTAGCAACCTTCTGATCAGCAGTGGGGAGGATCTGTTTGTAAACAGCCTTTTCTCCCAGCCCGATCCAGTGTCCCCCCGCTGCTGCTGCTGCCCCTGCAGCACTACTAGGAGGCAGAGGCAGGTGAGGGATGGGGTCTGGAGCCAGGGAGGGGAGGAAGAATCACTTTCTGGGGAGAAGCTGGCTGCAGCCTGTTGCCCAGCCAGGCAAGTGCGGGGCCCCAGCTGGCGGCGGGGCCATGTTCCACCGCACATGTGGCACATGCCTGGGGCCAGCCCTGGGTTCTTGTGGGGGGAACGCCATGACTGGACTATGGTCATCTTAGGAAACGTGACTCCAATCCCTCCACCTTGACTCATCTAGGCTTGGAGGTTCCCCAAAGCCAAGCTCCCAGTAGCATTCTGGGCACAATTCAAGATGGAAGGGGATGGGCCGATGCGAGCACATTACACCAGTGCTCCGTTCTCTGCACTGGCTGCCAGTAGTCTTCCGGGCCCAATTCAAGGTGTTTGTGTTGACCTTTAAAGCCCTAAATGGCCTGGGCCCCACCTACCTGCAGGACGGCCTCACCCTCCGGATCTTGGATCGGCCTCTGCGGTCGGCCGGGGGCGCCCTCCTTGAGGTCCCCCGGGTTTCCCAGGTGTCGACCATGAGAAGGGCGTTCTCTGTAGCTGCACCGCAACTGTGGAACTCCCTCCCATTGGAGGTCTGCCTGGCTGCCAACCTCCCCTCTTTCTGCAGACAGTGTAAGACCTGACTGTTCCACCGGACCTTTGCGAGGGGGATGGGATGGGTGGGTTGGGTTGGGTTAGGGAGGGGCTCTGTTTGGGTATTGGTTTTTTTAATTAATAAACTTGATTTTAAATGGTTTTTAGTATATGTTTTTAGAATATTGTTAGCCGCCCTGAGATGCTTGTAAGCAGGAGGGGGCAGCATATAAATAAATAAATATAAATAAATTCAAAGTGCTGGTTTAAATCTAAATAAATAAATAGAGAGCCACATTCTCAGGAACCTTGATTAATAGCCACTGCAGGCACTCGCCTCTGTGACCTCCCCCAATCCTTTCTGGAGCACAGGTATGCCCTGCTCTTCACCACACCCCATGGCAAGAAAGCTCCAGAGAGAGGAAAGGTCACACAAGCTGGGTCCAGCAATGGCTACAAGCCATGCTGGTCAGTGGCTGCCACCTCTTGCTTCTTTTGCCCCATGGGCCACAGACCTCTTGTGAGAGAGATCAGGAAACCAACATACATAACACACATGAAACATACATGCATATGGTATCGGCAAAAGAGACCTCTAGCCTGCTGTGTTGTCCCCATCCATCCACCCAGCCACTCTTGATCCTTCCCCCTCCATTCTTTAAAGGGCGGGATCCCACTGGCTTGATCTTTATCATGCAGAAAGGCGTGGGGGCACTAGGGGTGGGGAGGGTATCTGTAAGAATTGTAGATGTGGCTATTTATATGTTTATGTGAATTCAGCTCCTCCTGCCTGTTTTAAATTCCTTAGAAGCTGGATTGCACCAAACATCTTCGACCTCGCTCTCTCCCCCTCCCCACCTTGTAGGGTTTCCAGATTCCCTTATTTTAAGAAAATGTCCCTTATCCCTCAGCTGAGATAGTGGTTGCCCCTTGTCTTCAAGCCCTGCAGCTCCAGCGTGCGCGTCCCTTATTTTTGACATTTTGACCTGGTGTCTTGCTTAGGAGAGTCTTTATTTCAGGAGGCTGGTGGGAATCAGTGGCTGCTTTTCCCCTGCTCTGATTCTCCATCCTCCTCGCCTGCTTTTCTCCCTTTTGACGGGGGTTAAAGATTAATTATGGGCCGGTCTTATCTGTCCGCACTGCCGAGCGTATGGGAAAAGCCCATTAAAGGAGGGATGGTTTTCTATCATCCTGTCACCGGCCCGAGGTTTGGGGAGAGCCCCGGCTGCAGGGCTTGGAATCCAGGGCTGCCGATTTGGATAAATGAGCTGCTGCTTGTGGGCTGTGTTTTTTAAAGTGGCAGGAGAGGAAGGGAGGGGGGGTTATGGGAACAAAAGCCAAAATATTGGATCAGAGAGATCCCATGAAAAGAAAACACAGAGAAAAGAAAGGGGAGTGGAGTTCTGGGTGCATCACAATAGCTCCAGGATGCGGGGGGGGGGGGGAGGAGAGGAGGAGTGCCAGGGACGTTCTGCTGACAAGGCCCTACTTGGAGTTAAATATTACCAGGGTGGGGGTTTGGGGCAAGGAAGCATCAGGCAAGGGGAAGAGGGGCTAAAGCCCTAGAGTGGCTTCCTCTTGGTTTTTTTCTAGGGGGAGTCTGCTATTTGCTTATTGAATCATCCCTGTCTGAAGTTACCAGGTTGAGCAGATCAAGTTTTCCCTCAAAATAAGGTGCAATATGGGGCACTCAAGGAAGGAGGCAAGCCCGGGGCTATTTATTTATTTATTTATTTTTGTCCCACCCTATTCTGAAGGCTCAGGGCAGATGATGATATAAAAGGAATTCAATAAAATTTGAAAGAAGTATATAGACACACAGGGCCAGCCTTACCACAGGGTAACCCAGGGCAAGTGCCCTGAGCCCCGCTCTTTCCAAAAGCCCCAAAGTGGCCCCTGTGTTCATTTCCTTACAGAGGGCCCCCCAAAAGGCCTTCTTTCGGGCTCTGTGGCGGGTGCCCCCAAGGGGGCAGGGCCATAGGAGAGGGCCCACTGGGACTCTGCATTTTATCTTCACCCTGGGCCCCACAAATTCTAAGGCTCTGTGTGTGTGTGTGTGTGTGTGTGTGTGTGTGTGTGTGTGTGTGTGTGTACGTACACACACACGCAACCTATAAACCTTGATTAAAAACCTATACCTTCCTATTAAATGTTTGGTAAAATAAGGTTTTGTCTTTTTTTTTTTTTCCCCCCCAAAAAAGATGCTTGGACACTCATGAAGCTCCAGTGGAAGGGAGTTCCGCCGTTGTAGAGCAACCACTGAGAACAGCTCTTCCCATGCCTTTGACACATGCAATTGTCCACTTGATGCAGTTATCATTCTTGGCTGTCTCTAGAGGTTGCAATAGGACATAGGGGAGGAGATGATCTCTTAGGTATGTAGGACACAAGCCATTTAGACAGAGATTAGTTTGGAGCGTGCCGTTTGCTCCTGGAACCAGTAGCAATTTGTATGACGGGACAGGGTGTCCGCATAGAACTTTGGTGTGGGGGCAAGCTGCTGTGGGAGGCAAGCAGGTGAGTAGGGTTACAATTCCTTGAGTCAGGGACTTAAATCCAGAGATCCCTTTAGCCTGCACTGACCCCAGCTGATAGCTGGCTCAGCTTCCAAAGGGATGGTGCCCACTGGGCTAGGTTGGTAGAGCAGAGACAAGTTCTCCTTAGCCGGCCATGCTGGCATGGATCCTGCCTCCATGCTGTTTGCTCTGGCTGGAGCTGGATGAGTGGTGGGCAGGGTGGAGTAGATCTTGGATTCAGTTTGTTTAGACACATTTCCATGGCTTGTATCGTTTGGGGCCCCTGTGAAGATTGCAATCTCTCCCTAATACACCAAAACCTGCACAGCAGGCTCAGCTGGTCTGCTGGCTAGAAATAGTAGGAGAGATTCTCCCCGCAGCCCCCTCCCTGTTTCTCTACTCATCCAGCAACGACCTTGCATGGCTAAAAGCCCAGTGAGAATCGGAAAGAGGCTGCTGCTTGTGCTTCACGCTTCCTGGGGCAGGATTTGACACTGCTCTACATTCACTTGGAAGGGAAGCCTGGGAAGAGTGGTGCTAGAGTGTGTGTGTGTGTGTGTGTGTGTGTAAATTGTTGCAAGACAGAAGGGTGTGTGGGGTGATTGCTGTGAGATAGAAGCAGGGTGTGTGTGTGTAGTCTGAGTGTCTTCAGGAGGCAGTGTAAGACCTATTTATTCGGCCAGGCATTTAACAGGCAGGGGTAGAGCTGGGGTGGGCTGGGCGTGTATGATTAGTTTAATGGTTTTATTGTCTGTGTTATATATGTATGTACATTTTTATGATGCAAGCCACAATTTCCTTTACATGCATGTTATGTATGTTTTACATGTATCCCATGATCCATCCCCTCATGACAGCCACCACGAGCCTTAAGGGATAGGGTGGGTTAAAAATCTAAAAAAAATAAACAAATATTGCTACTGGTGATAAGGGTGTGGGTGTATGTTGACAGAGGTGTATGGTAGGGTTGCAAGATAGAGAGGTCTGCTTGCTGATGGTGGTTGCTCTGAGGGAAGTGTGTATACTTAATGGTGGTGGTCATGAAAGAAAAGATATGGGTATGTGGTGTTAGAGGTATGTGTGGTGAGGGTGTTGCAAGATAGAAGGTTATGTATGTGTATTATATGGGAGGTTGTGTGTGTGTATATGTTGATAGGGGTTATTGGCAGAGCTGTGCGCATGAATGTGCACGTGTGCAGGCAGAGAGAGGAATAGTTCTCTGGATCCCGCATTTAAAAGCTGCTTGTCTGACCTATATTCCTTCTGCCTGTGTCTGAGAGTGGCCGCTTGAAGTGGGGATTCCAAGCAGATGTGGGGCAGCTGGGCAGTTGACTCTGCTGCTTAGCTTCATGGCAGTTTGCAGCATTTGTCTAATCCAACTGCTGTACAAGTAGTAAAGGAAAGGCACCACCCCACCCTCCAGTCAATTCAGTTTTTGCATCTCTGCGTAACTCCCAGCACCAAGCCTGGAGTGTCTTGCTGCTGCAGGGAAGTTAGAAAATACCGGCTAGCCTTAGAAAACTCAAATAAGCAGTGTGGTGACTTCATGGCATATGATTTAAGCAGCCCCACTGTCTCCTCATCAGGGTCTTGTGCTTGGTGTGGCTTGGGTGGGTTCTGGAAAGAAAAGGGGCTTCTCTTTATAATCAGATCCCCCACTTTTCCTGCCACAGGGAAGGGTTCTTTGGTTTGGCCCTCGTTGGGTACCCAAGCAGGGAGCTTGAAGACTCCCTTCCATTACCAATTCCTAGCTTTGTGCTTGCCCTTCTGTCAGTGGATGCTGCACACCAAGCTAATGGTTTGGTAGAATTCTACAAAATCATCAACTCAGTGTGTAGCACTTGCAGCCAGAATGGCAAGCAGAAAGCTAGGAACTGGTAGAGAAGGGATAGAAAATACAATGGAAAATAGCTTTTAATGCCACACTGTAAATCCATGGGACGCTTACACCTTGTGGCCCACAGCTACTCTATATTTGGCCCTTTTCCAGTGCCTTGATCTGGCCTCTGGATACAGGTCCTATCCCCAAGCATTGAAAGGTTGAGCTCAGAGTAAGGGAGCAGAGATGAGGGCATGCACAGAAGGATAGGAGACTGATCCATGATCTGAACGCTCCCATTCCTGAGCATCCCACTTAAGCACCCCTGCCCTCAACTTTTGTGTAGCCCTAGAGGCTTGTACTAATTTTCAAAGTGGCCCCTGAGAGAGGGAAAACTTCTCACCCCTGCTTTAAATACAGCATGCAGCTCTGTTTGCCCCATCCAGAGTACAACTGGAAAATGTAGAGAGAAGAGCTGCAAAGATGATCAGGAATGACTTCCATACAAGAGAGGCTCAAAAGATTAAGGATCTTCAATTTAGAAAAAAGACAACCAAGGGGAGGGGCAGGGCTATAGTCTAAAGGTTTAGACAATCATTTATGGTGCAGAGAAAGGGAATTGGGAGCTTTTGTTTATCCTTTCTCTTAATTCAAGAGTTGAGGGCACCTAGTGCAAATATCAGGTAGCCAATTTGAAACAAAAAAAGTTACTGTTCAATTGAGGTGTGGTTGAGCCGTGGAACATACAGCCATGGGAGGTTATGAAAGCCAGTAGTATCACTGGGTTAAGGGAAGGATTAACATGTTCCTGGAGAATTGAGCTGTCTGGATATTAGACAAAATGATCAGAGGATGCAACCTTATGGCCAAGGTGTCCCTGACTGCTGGAGGCTTGGACTGGATGATGGGGAACGGACTCCTCGGCAGACACCCTGTTCTTGTACATTTCAGCTGCAGCATCTGGTGATGCTTGCTGTTGTTAATAGGATGCTGGGCTGGATGGACTATTGGTCCAACCCAGTCTGGCATGCCTCCTGTTCCTGGTTCACTTCCCTTTAGCCCAAGTGGTGTGTGGGCTGAGGACACAATTGGTCTGCACCGGATAGTGTCTATCCACAAACAGTGGGGGTGCAGTGCACCATGGGGTAGGCCTCCAGAAGGTGGGCAGCTAGTGTGTCTCCAAACAGCTAGTGGGAGCCCAGGGTGAATTCCAGCCTCGTGCTTGAGTTTGAATGACTTATGGCAATTAAACTAGAACTAAACCAACTTGCATGAAAGTCTCTCTCTGCCCCTATGATAGGGCCATTTCTGCTAACCTTGCTTGTGGCCCCTTTGTACTTCAGTGGGGCTGTTTGTATGATGCCAGAGTGCTAGGTAGGGTCTCAGCCTAGAACTCTTGGTCAGTTTGCAAATGGAAGGTGAGACCCAAAACGCCCAGAGAGATTTTGGGGCTGTCTCAATTTTTGGGCACTCAAGCTTGAAGATACCTTAAATGGCCTGAGTTTTCCAAGAGGGGGGGGGAATAGCTTCTGCAACACCAGAACCTTGCCTGACAGCTGCCAGAATCAGTCTTTAGACACTCTATGCAGTTGCCAGTGTTTGAATCAATACCCGATTTCTCGGCTTGAGAGCATTTGCTATGTTTGCAGGGGATGGGGGTTGCGTGCATGGCTGTGGAGTCACCTTCACTGGAGGCTTTTAAGGGGTGGCTGTGATGATTGAAGCCTAGTGGCTCCTGCTTCAGGACCATGGGTTTGGATTAGATGGCCTTTGAGATCCCTTTCTATGTTTGTGACAATGTGTAGAGAAAGTAGGGCCTGCCGTGTTGGTCCAAAATATAGGCAAGAGAGACAAATTAGTAGAGATCTCTTTTATGGGACCAGCTCCAGTTGGTGGAAGTGTACAAGCTTTCGGACCTCACAGGGTCCTTTATCAGGCAAGTCTGGAGTTACAAAATGAAGAAACAAAGCAAATATTTTGCTCCCCCCCCTCTCCCCCCCTAGCTTTTGTGATTGGTGGTTTTTACTCTGGGTTGGAAAAATCCATTTTTCTCCTACTTTTGATTTCATGTTAAGATTTCTGTAGCCGCCAGAAAAGCAGGAGGCTCCAATGACATTTGTAAGTATGAGAGTTCAGTTGGTTGTTTTTAAGTGTGTGTGTGTGTGTGTGTGTGTGTGTGCGCGCGCGCACACAATTTTTTTGTATGCATGCCATTTCCCCCCAAGGTAAAACATTCTTAACACAGAACTGGCCATCTCTTTCTTTTTTTTCTCTTCTTCCCC
>QEPC01015012.1:538510-577381 GCA_003113815.1 Sphenodon punctatus | reverse complement strand
CCCCCCCCCCCCCTTCTCGCCCCCCTCCCCCTGAAGCAAACATTCCTTCTGGCCTTAGTAAAAGAGTCAAAGCAGACATTTGTCATGTTCTCTGCAGGAAGTTAGGAACTGTGCTGGGCTTTTGTTCAGAAAGCTGCTTGCTAAGCAAAGCCTTTGACTTTCTATTATTATTTAAACAGGCGCTGCTGATCTCTCCAGCTCGCGCGCACACATGCCTCCAGGTTTGGGGGACAGGAGGCAGATTTTGAAGTAAATCCAGGGTGGGGGGAGAATCAAGCTTGTGCTGACGTTTTAGGTGGATGGGCTGGGGAGCATATAGGTATGAATGGCCCCAGAGAATAGAGATGTTTGGGGGGGAGGGGAGGGAGAGTCTGTTTAGTTTCATGCAAGGAATCTGTCAGCACTTAAAGAAACTCAGAGAGTTGGCCTGGTGAAACATTCACAGTCTCAGGAAATAAACCAGAGCAGGGAAGATAGAGGGGATCCTGGTAGATTTTATTGAAGGGGTGGGGGGAGAGAGGGAGGTTCAGGCATTGATCCCCTGACCTTATTGCCTTTTTAAGCTTAGGGGGGTAGCTTTTACACCAGGCTCTTTACAGCCTTCTATTTATTTAGTTGTTACTGTGTGCCAGAGCAGCATTGTTCTGTCAAAGGCGGAGTAGGATAAAAGAGATAGGAGAAAATCTTTCCCCCACCCCCCAATTTCTAAACAACCCCTACCATAAAGCCCCTTGTCAGGCTGTATATCTCAGGCAGCACCTCCCATGTAAGGAGATTGGGGCAGGGGATGCAATGAGGGTCTTGGGTTTAATGTCCACCCCTTTGGCAGTACAGTTGCAGTTGCTTTGAGGGGCTTGCAGACAGGCCCCAGGGATGGGGGGGCGCGGGGTGTTATAAAAGTGCTTTCATGCAGCAACACTGAGGCCTCGAGAGAGCAGCCCTGGGATTTCCTGACAGATGGGTATCAAGGGGCTCCCCATCTTCTGGCTCTAAAATAGGTACAGTACTGCCAGCAGGCACGTGCCTGCATGCGTATGTACACTAGCATGTCTGCCCACATGTATACACCTCCATGTGCATATACACACACCTGTGTACCCACTCACACACATGAATGCTTGCAGCAAGCGCACACACACACACACACACACACACACTGTGTGTGCGCGCACGTGCAGTTTACCAGCCTATTGCTTCAGTTTTGCTGGCTTTCTTCTGCCTGACCCTGCAAGAAGCAGATACTTGGCTCAGTACAAGCTTTACCAATGTAGTGTGTACATATGAAATGATGCTGGGCTCGCAGTATCACTTAAACGTCTCCCAGCAGTCAGAGAATGATGGGGTGAATCATGCCTTAATTGCCCTGTTTCCCTGCACTGCTTTTGAAGCTGCCAGTACTGACTGCTGCCAGAGACAGGATACTGGGATTGATGGCAGCTGGCACCTTTTACTCAGCCCCCCTCCCTCCCATCTCCATTTCTGGTTGGATACTGGAATACTCATAAGCCACTGTCCCCTCTTTCCCCAAAACCAGGAAAAGCATTCTGAGCATTCATTCCCCCCAGCTTTTAAGGTTCTCTGTCCCCTGCCTGCTTCTGCACTGCTTGTGTGTATTGAACAGGCTGGAACAGGGTATGTCTTCATACACCTTACATGTCGCATCACAAATCAGACAGCCCCTCCCCTCCATGCAGCTGGGATAATCTAATGTAATCAGGGGCCCATGTTTACTGCATTTTCCTTATTGGCTTCAATGCAGAAAACACAGTGAATTTGGGTCTCTGAGTATAATTTATTTATTTAAAACATTTTCTACCCCGCCCCTAAAAACATTGATTAAAACAACATAAAAAGGAGGGAAACATCAATCCCACCCCACCCCCCCCTTACCCATCACCCTCGCCAAACGCCTGGCGGAACAGCCAGGTCGTACAACTTTTCCGAAAGGAGAGTTGATCCTGGGCCAGCTGGGCCTCTACCGGAAGGGAGTTCCACAGCAAAGGCATGGCTGCGGAGAATGCCCTCCCCTGCGTGGGAATCTACCCCCATCTACCCCAGCAGGTGATTAGAATCCCTTCTCTTGGGAACAGTTTTCCACTCTGCAACATTAGCATACGCCTCTACCCTGATTGTCAAAGATGAGCCTGGAGTTGTGCTGCAGACTATTGGGGGGGGGGAAATGGAAGTTGATGCTCCTGCTCCCTCCCTGCCAGTTATAACACTGTGTGCGCCCGTAGGGCCTCGTGGATTTGGCGAAAGAAAATCCTGGTTCTTCAGGCAGGAAACTCAAATTCGACAAGCCGGAAACTCAGTGTCTGCGCAAATCAACCAAATTATGCAGATGAGCTGCCCGGCATGCCATGCCATCAATTGTGAACATCTTGTCTCTTAAAAAGAAACACTCTTCCTCCCCTCCCCCCCATACCCCCTTTACCATACAGACTTCTCATTGGGGAGTGAAGGGGCTGCTCTTTTCATTGTGAAGAAGGTCCAGGGCTGCTTCTCTTTGAGGTGGCACCATGACCTGGATTGTCTACCAGTGTTCACTGAATGTGTACCAGTGTTCACTGTCCTACTGGCTAGCTCACAGTGCTCCACACTTAAGCTGTAATTTTGTGCTGCAGGAGATAATTTTGTGACCATATGACCAAGGGCCAAATTCTGCAAAAATAGCTGTAATTGCAGTAGTGTAGAATTCCGAGAGCCTATATTCTGCACGAGAGGAGACTGTCCTATAAACCAGCAACATTAGACAGCTCCACACTGGCCCACCTGCTTGAGTGATGTGGAGAGTTTAGCTGAGGATACGGTTAGTTAAAAAGATGGCCATAACTTTGAAGTACATGTCCATAGTCAAGTTACTTGGCCTCCAGATAGTGCTTTGCAAAGACCTGGAATGAACTTTAATGGAAACGCATCCCATCTGTACACAAGTTTAGCACCTATTATTATTATTATTATTATTATTCGCTTTTATATAGCGCCAGCTATGTACCTGGTGCTTTACAGAGAATAAGATAGACATGGTCCCTGTCCAAGAGCTTATAATGCTAGCACCCTGAAATATAGATTTGCGGGGCACTGTGTGAGACACAAAACGTATATCCTGTCTATGGACCTATCCTTGCCAGTTCTTCCATGCTCATTCACATCGAAACACCCCACTTTGTGGATACATGGGTGTGTAAAAGCTGAATTTGTGAGTTCATGCCTGGAACTCTTCCCCTGAATCATTGATTCTTCTCCCGCTCCCCCTATTTTCAAATCTCTCCTGAAAACCTACCTCTTTGTCAGGCTTTTCCTAGCTCCTCATCCCCTTAGTCTCTTCCCTAATTTTCCTAGGTTCTCCTATGTAACTAAACTAAGTATGTGCATCTGCAACTTCCCAACTTTCTGGATTTATTCCTGTCTCTCTCTGTGTTCCCCTCCTTTCAGCTCCCCCTTCTTGTCTTTTAGATTTTAACCCCACTGGGGCAGAGACTTGTCTATAACTTTTTGATTATAAAGCACCAGGTGTATTGCTAGTGCTATAGAAATAATAATAATAATAAATTAATTTTTAAAATGCCTGGAGGATCAGGTTATGTGGCCTCTCTGTAGATGTGTTGGCATGTGTGTGTATAATGTATGTGTTGCACATGCATGTGTATTTGGGCATGTGTGTTGTGTGTAATTCTAAGCATGGGCACAGGGAAGTGTAATGTGTGTAGATATTTCCTTTTCTTCCTTCTATTGCCCTATTACTGTACAATAGAGGTATGTTAGCAGCTGGGTGTTTATACATGATCTGTTAAAAAGATGGCCATAAGTTTGAAGTACATGTCCATACTCAAGTCACTTGGCCTCCAGATGTTGGTTTTGTATCTTCTAGAGAGTGGTAGTAGGTAGGGTGTGTGTGGTAGTAGCTGGGGTTCTGAGTGTATATATCTATGGGGTGAAACAGGGTTAAGAGTAGCAGTGGGGGAGTAATAAGTGTGTCTGTATCTTGGGGGGGGGGGCGTAGCTGTATGTTGTGCTGATGGGGTGGGGGGGAGAACCTGGGTGTGGCGATGGCCGATGGGTGTGTGTGTGTGTGTGAATGCGTGTTTTCCTCACTCCCGTTCCCTGTCCCTGCTTCCGGGCGGGCACCGTGGGTTGGCGGCGGGGGCAGCCCTTGGCGGCGGGCGGAGAGGAGGGGAGAGGCCCGCCTGCCTGCCCGTGATGTCAGCGGCAATGCGAGGGCCGAGTGGGTCACTCGGAGGTGAGGCTTGCAGGAGGGTTCAGCCGGAGTTCAGCCGCATCCCATTAGGCAAATGAGCGAGGCTGCTGCTGCTGTTGGAGGAGCCCGGGCAGCCCCGCGCAGCCAGCCGGGGCCTCCCTGCCAGCAGCCCGGGCTGCAACATGCACGGGAGCCCGGCAGTGCTGCAGTGAAGCCGGCCTTGCAGCGGAAGCCGGCTGCTGCATCTGCTGCTGCTAGCATATCCCTAACTGCGCTTGGCGCTTCCCCTCCCCGCCTGCGCGCGTTTTCCTGCAGCCACCGCCGGCGGCGAAGGGGTTAAGCCAGCTGGGAGGCTGGTGTCAGAGGAGATTTTCAGCTGCCTTAATCTATCAGCCCCACAGATCAGAGGCGCACGGGCGCGCACACACGCGCTCTCCCGGACAGAGGAGGCCGCGCTCCCTTCTTAGCTAGGAGAGGAGGTTTCCTGCGCTCAGGATACTGGCAGCAGACCCCGCTGGAGAGAGCCCCCCCCCTCATCCCCTGGTTCCTTCCCCGGGGAGAGCAAGAGGCAGCCGATCCGAAGCGGAACTCCTGGCGAGGAGCGGCAGATCCGTGCGCGCATCCCTTCTCCAGGCACCGAGCGCAAAGGCCCCTCGGATTCGCGCCCGGTTCTCAGCGCCATTGGTTTTGCGCTTAAACTTTCTCTTTGGAGCAGGAGGCGGAGAAGGAGGGGAGCTCCTGGGAAGGAGTGTTTTTCCTGCTGCTGTTTTCTTTTCCCCTCCCCGTGCTGAGGGGGCGCAGGGAGATGCACCCCGAGCGTAAGCGGAGAAGGGTTGCTGGGCAGGGGATCTAGCCTTCGACAGCGAGGGATTTTTCGGTGTTTTTGGCCTTGGGGGGACTGGGCCGGTATCGCGACCGTGGATCGGCCGGGGCGACTCCTCCGGGAAGCATCTGCAATAGAAGATCGAAGCCTTGAATGTGAGTCTGTCTTTTTCCGAAGTGGGACGCTCGCTCCCTCTGGGCAGAGCCGGCCTCGGTGGCTTCTTCCCTATGGCGCCCTCCATGGATGCTGTCAGGCTCCCAGTCTAGACAGGAGAACCTCCCCTTGCTCAACCACATCTCTTTCTGCATTGAAGTCAAACTTTAGCACCAAGGCCTTTCCCCGAGAAGATGTATGAGAGTGTGGACGTGGGTGGCCTGAACCCCAGCCCCAACCCTTTCCTCATGATGGATTTTTACAATCAGAATCGAACCTGCTTGATCCAGGATAAAGGAATGGGCACCCCCAACCCCTACAGCACCCCCATCCGTAGCCAGCACTGGAACAACTCCAATCACTGTAGGTATAGGCCGATACGGTCCCCAGCCCTCCTCTTCCACCCCATCCTGAGTTTCCTCAATAGGCTGTCATTGAAAAAGCTGAGAAGCATGGCTGGTGGGAACCCTGGGATGATAGATCTTTGCTTTGCCTCTCAGATCTTGGATGTTCAAACTGGTTTCAGAGCCACCCTACCTGCTGGGTATGGGGTAAGGATGGGAATGAGATCAGGGAGAGAGTGGATTTTAGGGAGTGCTTCTTGCTTGCTGAGCCCAAGCTAGGTAGGAAGCTGTGTGCCTGGGAGCCAGAGGACTCTGATCAACTACAGCTCTCTAATATTCTGGGCCAGAATTACTCTCTGCTTCTGGAAAATCCAGCCTTTAATCCATAAAGGGCTGGTGTACGAATTGTGCAACTTCCCCCTCCCCCGACCACTTTCAGCCTTCATGCAAACATTTCTCCCCTGATTACTTCTGGATCTAATACCGCTCTGCTGTGCACAGATGCCACACTGCTGTCTCTCTTTCTAGACAGATAACAACCCTTGTTCTATTTAATATCTTTTCTTGCTCACTCTCTGAATGCCAGCGACTGATTCTGGGGAGGGGTGAATAATGTGAGTGTGCATTACAACAGAGTTACAACACTCCAAAGTTGAGGAAGGCAGACCCTCCCACATCTCCTGATCCAGAATGTAAAAATAGACAGAGCAGGCAGATTCCCTCTGTGAGTTTGGGCTGCAAGGAACACCCCCTTTCTCAGGGTGGTGGATGTGGATGTGTACCCTTAATTCCTCCTGTTTTTTGTGGCCTTGACTTTTAAAAATGCCTGCACCCTGTGTGTGTGTGTGTGTGTGTGTGTGTGTGTGTGTTGGGGGTGGGAGGTGTCGGAAGGAGGTTTGGCAGGACGAATAAGTGATCCCCCATGCCTGCAGGGGACTTGAGTCCTTTGCAGATAAGCCGTCTGGCAAAATCCAATTAACTAAATAGTACACTGTGTCTTTATTCTTTCTATATATAAATGGGCAACGGTGGGGGTGAATGCAGATGTATAGATCTCATAAAAGAATTATTGTGGTATTGGGTGAGAGGTTCCCTTTTAAAAAGCTAAGCTGTGTGGTGGTGGGGGGTGTGTGTGTCATTTTATTTTGCAGTGAGGTGGCATGGTTTTCTGCCATTGAAACTTGTGTTTTCATGTCCCTGTTTTTTCCTAGCAAGTTAAGATGTCCTAGCAAGGGAAAAGAGAACCCAAACATCCTTTTCTAGCCCAGAAGAGGCCTCCCATTTTCATATCGGACACTGACTTTCCTTGGAACTTTGGGGACCTTTTGAAAATTGGACTATTTGTCAACCAACACCTCCCCAAGGATAACCAGAGCCATGGTTCACACTAGTCACTGGACCCTGATTCTGCTTAGTCCGGTTCCCAAGCACAGCTCTTTCCAGCAATACAGGGCTGTTGTTCTAATCTCCCCCCTCTTCTAATTGCTATCCCAGACCACTGCTGGAGTGTGTGGGTTAAAGGCACAGTTACAAACCCAACCCTGGACTGAAGCCTTCCCCCCCCCCCCAGGCAGAGAAAGTAGGAGGCTTGTTGATTTTTAAATTTAATTTCTTTTGCAAGATTGTAATGGTGGGGAGGGACCGAGAATCCCCCAGCAGCCAGGGGAGGGGGTGGAGAGCGGAGTTTGCAGCAATGGAAACAGAGCTTTACAAAGCAGCCTCGGAGTTTGGCAGTAAACCCCATGGCAAAAATATCTGAGACTGTCTCGGTTGTGAGAGTCAGGCAGACTGAATGGGGAGCAAACTGAGAATACACACAGCCATGCACGCAGAGAAACACTAACCCACAAGCAAACCGAGATACAACCATGCATGCACATGATCAGGAGAACAGAAATAGAGGCACACAATCACACATGGGTTGCAAATGCACAGACAAACGGAAACAAAGAAAAGCACACACGCAACACCACACAATCACATGGAAACACCAACATAGACATAATCACACGAGGAAATACAGCCACAGCAGCCACCACACAACATATGCAGAGGAGCACACAGCTCCTCTCAAACACACACACAGATGGAGAAGCACACATGCTTTTGTGTGTAGGAGGCTTTGGGGGAATGGAAAGTCATTCTGTCCCTGGTTACCCCCCTTTTTCGGAGGGGTTACTGGCATTAATATTGCACCTGATCTGTTGGACTATTGTTGAAATGTACACACGCACACACCGCATACTGTCTCAGGAAAGCAGGGGCCCAGGCACAATGCTTTTTGGGACACATCGAAAGACCTATCGAAGCAAACAGATCTGAGCCCAGGGACCTGGGGACCTGCAGGCCTTTCAGGAGCCCTAGGGAGCTTTGTTCAAGCTTAATCCAAGCATGGGTTCATTAGATCTTTGGGTGTCTCAAAATTACCTCCCACCCTCTAGGAAAGTGCCTTCTGTGCCAGGCCCCCCCCCCCCCTTTCTTCTCATTAAATTTCAGCATGGATGGAATCCTCTCTCCTTAGTGACTTCTTCCGTGCTCTGTTTTTCCTCTGCTGCCTGCAGATCTTGTCCCTCTTGAGGTGGCAGGGTTAGAACCCAGAGTCCCTCCACACAGAATAAGTCTCTGTTGCCTCCAGCAAGGAGCCCCTGGGTCCCTTGTGCTATGCTCTGTGACAGATGTTTATATTTGGATGGAAAATAACGGTGCTGGCAAGCAGTACCGACCTGCAGAGTGTATTTATGGGGGGGGTGTGGCAGGCACGGGGGTGCCCTTTTGTAGCACACTGGGTTTTCAGGAAAGGGGAAACCCCACCCTATGCTGAGATCCTGCTTGGCTGGGCATGGTACCTCGGCCAGGCCAAATGCACCCTTGAGTAAGAGCAGGGTGGAGGGGTCGAAGCTGAACCAAGGCATTGGAATGACAGGGTTTGTGGCTGTGTAAAATGGGGACCTGGCTTTAGCCTCTGCAGAGCCAGCAGGGGGGGATGTGCTTTGCAAAATGTTAGTGGGTTCCACCGGTCCATGCGGTCCTGCTGAAGGGGAACCTTAAAGGGGAGTGTCCTCCTAAATAAGTGGCGCTTCAGAGGTCTTAACAAACTTCACAAATGTAGACTACAGGGCTGGTCAGGTTTTCCAAAGCAGGAGGGTCTAGGATATGGGTAGGGAACCTTTTCCTTCCCAGAGACCACTTTGAAAATGAGGACAAGCTCCAAGGGCCTCCATCGAGGTTGGAGGTGGAGTGCTTAAGGAGTGCGCTCAGGAGAGGAAGGTTCAGATCATGGATTTTTAATTTATTTTATTTATTTAAAATTTATATTCCGCCCCTCCTGCCCACAGGGCAGCCCGGGGCGGCAAATAACAATCAATACATTTTTTAAAAAACACTTTAAAAATACAATATGTGGGGAACCCCCCACCCCCACTCCACCCCTACCCCTCTCCAAAAGTCTGACGGACATACACGCCGAAACAGCAGGAGAGTGGGAGCCAGCCGAGCCTCCTCCGGGAGCGAATTCCACAGTACAGGGGCGGCCACCGAAAAAGATCTAACATTGGTGGCCACCCGCCTGGCCCGGGGAACCTCCAAAAAGGCTCCCACGGACGATCCCGCAGGGGATTTGTCCCCTGTCCTTGTGTGCATATCTTCATCTCTGTTCCCTTCTCCTGAACTCAGTCTTTCAGTGCTTGGAGGTAAGAACTGTATCTAGGAACTGGAAAGGGGCAAAATAAAAACTAGCCGCACGTTGTATTTGACTCCCAGGTGTGAGGTTCCCTACCCCTCATCTAGTGTTACCTGATGTCCTTTTGTCTGTTCATTTAAGGGATTGTTCCTTATTTCAGATCCTGACAGCTACACAGAACTGACACCCACCCTCCTCCAACTACAGGAGCATAGCTAGGTTGGAATGGGCCCTGGTGCTGAAGATGGAACGAGTCCCTCTGTCTCTCCTCCCAGCAGCAGGGGATGCAGCTGTATCAGGGAGCGTGGAGCCCCTCAGGCTCATGGACCTGATGTAGTTGCAACACCTGTCCCTGTTTATAGCTCTGCCCCACAGAAATGACACCCCATTGTCCCATCGTGTCCCCTATTTTTGAAGCTTTGGCCTGGCTGCTTTAGGGTGGTTCAGGGATTTAAGTCAGTAGCTGGGAACTCTAGAGACTTGTGTTCAGTTCTCTGGTCTGCCACACACTCCCCATGTGACCATTGCCCTGTCTCTTAGGAGTGTGTTCACATGACATACTGGCTGGGGGATATATATCCTCACCCCACCCCATGTTAGTTTATGCAGGGTTGGAAGAGCTGTTTCCGTGACTACTAGGGGAGACTTAACGGGTGCATGTGTATGTTTCCCCCTAGGAAGCAGTATTTTGTGTGCACACATTCACAGAAATCACCCTGAGCCTGGGGGGCACAATGTTGCCCTGCCCTTTGAGTGGGGGGAGCAGGTAAATAGAGTCTAAGCCTGTATGCTCAGGTGCTATGAGAGAGGCAGCCTGGGGAGTCTTTGGCAGAAATAACTAAATTGGACAGGTCTCCTAGTGGCTAGAGCAGCCCCCATCCATCCCAGCCAAGCACAAACTGACTATTATAACACACCAGGTGCCCTGCCAGTCCTGCACCCTCACCCCCAGCAGAGCCTCCCTGATAACAAACCCCATTGTCTGCAGGGCTGGGTAACCTTTGGCTCTTATCAGGGCCTACTTGAAAAGCCCCCTTTCAACAGGGACTTTGTTCCAGAGAGATAGCTGGGATATTTGGCCGTTGGGGCACAAAGGGAGTGGGGAGAGAGTCATAAACGTCTCGGCTATTATGAAAGCTGGGATGGGGCTGGCTTGCGGTGGTTTCCTTCCTGGGAACTGTGGGGGAAGGGAGCACTATGGGGCTCTTATGGAGCTGGGGGTGTGTGTGACTCTTCTGTGGAGCTGTGGCGTCCCCTGTGGGGATTTCTGTGGGAGTGTCTCCTGGGGCTTTATGAAGCTGTGGTGTCTAGTGGGGCTCCATGGAGTGGTGGTGGGGCCTCTGCTCTGTGGAGTTCTGCTCTTTTAACAACTTTAGGGACTTGAGTTGTTTGTGTTTATTTGTAGGACTTTGATGGTTCCGGAAGCAAGAGGCCAGTGGGGACAAGCAAGGGCATTTGCTATTTCTGTGGGACAGGGTTGTGTCTAAATCCAGAGCCTTGTGTCAACACGATTAAGTCCAGCTGTAGACTCAGTGGGTAGATTCCTCTATCTCAGCGGTCCAACTCTTTGGACTAACAAACCACTCTTAGCCCTCACCCACAAAACCCATTGTCCTCTGGAGATGGCTGTGATCTGATGTGCTTTCCTTGCAAGCTGGCTGGAGCTTGCACAGGCTGGAAGCTTTGGTGCCTGCTTGTACACCAACTGAGGCTGGGGTGTGTGTGTGTGACGAGGGGCTGGGTTTGCCACACCTTCTTCGTGGCCAGTGCACAGGCTGTTACAATTGCTCAGACCACTGTACTGGTTAGGATCAAGATGGCTTTGTGGTAGCTGTGGCTGGTTCCACAGATGGCTGAACCATCATCGTCCCACAAATCTCATTACTCTCACCCATATTCACAGAGGTCCCTTTACATGTATGTTTTGTTTAGCTTAGTGGCAGAGAGACTGTGGCCAGTGCTCCCCAATGGGAAAAACACAGTGAATATGGGTCCCTACTCATAGGGCACCTGCACATGCTCATTCATTACAAGATATAATTTACAAGGGGAGCAGGCTCACTCTCTCCGGCTTCCTGCATGATGGCTGCACTCAGTCCCTGGCCAGTGGTTAGCATGAGGCAGCCTGTATGGGTGGGGGCGGGCGGGCGGGAAATGCTTCCATCGAGTTTGCATCATTAAGGGTTCCCGCTGGCAAGCTGCCCAGCAGGCGTCGGGGGTTGGGAGGAAGAACTGATCAGCGGACTGGGAGGGGGAGGGAGTTGGCTTGGTGAGGAGGGGGTCTTCTTTCCTCCATGTAACTTGTAGACTTGTGCTTGAGAGGCAGTCCCTGCACACCCTGGGGCAGATCAGGATGATGACCCTTCTGGCTTAGTATCACTTTTCCAACAGCGTTGACAGCAGCTTCCTTGGGAGAAGCCTTCTCTGAAATAGTTGAGAGCTTCCACCTTGCGTCTCAGCCAGACACATGTTCCAAGATGGATACAGGTTTCTAGGTACCTGGTCCATAGCTAGAGGTATCTCCACAGCCATGGTTGATTGTGTCTGCAGAGACAGATTGGGCATATCTCAGGTTAGATCCAAGAAATCAACAGCTACTTCTGTGTGCAGGGGAAGAGAGAGGGGCCTCAGTTGGCACCTCTAGTGAGGGCAGGGCCTTTGGCTCATCCGTAGAACAGGGTGGTGGTAGTCTCTGGCAGCACCCCCTGCCATTAGCCTATGTCTGATGCAAGGAAGAGAGAGATCTCCCACTTACAAGAGAGAGCATTCCGAGCTAGCAACAAAGGCGCATGGGGAAACATGCACATCACATGCCAGTTGGGGGCAGCAGCAGCAGTGACTCTCCTAAGAGCGATGGAAGCTGTAGCTTCCTAAGCAACACCCCCAGCCCAGCTTGTCTCTGGTAGGGGTAACTCCAGCCACTGACCCCTTTCCTGAGGACACTGATACATCGTGTCTGCCCCTCTCCCCTCTCATCACATGCTTAGTACAGAGAACCCGTCTACGTTGGTCAAATGGACTGTTGTGTACAGGTGTAAAGCCACTGGCGGGGGGGATGGATCAGAGCAGCCACCCTAATCAGGGTATGCTCCCCCAACCAGTAGTAGTTGCTTAGAGCAGGGATGTGCTGCTGGGAGCAGTGTGCATCTACAGCGGGCTGGATACAGCAGCAGATGGCAAGGGTGCTCAGAGCTGGGGCTGTTATAAAGGGGATTTGCAGCCAGAGATGGGCAGCGGGGTGCCATAGGAACGCCAAGCTCAGCTCTGCATTCACTGATGGCCTGTGAGGTTTGGGCGCTGCACCACAGCACTGACAGGCATGCAGTGTGGCTACAAGTCACTGTGCATTTGAACGCAGCCACGTGCTGTTTGTGGCACCTCAAGCCAGCCAATCTGAGAACTGGGCCAATGTGGCAGCCTCAAGGATGCAACAGCGCTAGCGAGCATGGTAGTGTCCCCTCTGTTGTGCACAGAGCCTGGGAGTGGGGAGTTTTGGTTTGACTGCAGTAGATTCTAAGGGCTCTGGCTAGGGAGTAGGGCCCCACTGGGCTGGGTCTTCCCCCCCCCCCCCCCCCTCCCGCTGAGACTTCTGCCAAAGGGGAAGTGGGTGCTAACAGCATCAGAAAGGAAAGGTCTGAGATTTTTTTCCCCTGAGGGATAGCAGCTGAGACTCTGCATTTCCACAGAGTGCTTCACAAAGGGGGAGTTAATGGGCTCCCAAGGGGAAACCCAGGCTCAGAGTGGTTTAATAGCTCAACTGAGATGGCGTACACAGAGTCGAGAAGTGAACCTGGCTCCCACTAGGTCCTGCTCCACTTGCACAGCTGGGGGTAGAACCCAAGAGTCCTGGCTACTAGCCCCCCTGCTCTTAACCGACTAAATCGCTCAAATTCACCACAACTTGACTCCACATTTATGACAATAGGAGAACCAGAGGTTATGGAGGCCCTGTCTTGCCTGGCACAGCCACCGAGAACACCCTCTCCATCGTAGCCCCCAAGGCCACCAGGGGGACATCAAGAAGGGTGCTCCTGAGAGACCGCAGGGGTCGATCCAGAGCATGGAGAGTGAGGCGATTCTGCAGATAGGCAGGGCCTAGAACATTTAGGGCCAACACCTTGAATCGGGCCCTGAAGACTAGGCGGCTGAGATCTGTTTCAGTGGGTGATGCCCACTGTTTCAGAGGATGTTCTGGAGGCTGTTAGAGTCATATTTTGTGAACTTGACCCATGCCCGTCTTGGCTGGTCAAGACCAGCTGGGAGATGCTGGGGCCATTGTTGGTGGGTGTGGTCAGTGCCTCCCTTTGTGAGGGCAGGGTGCCCGACTGCCTCAAGGAGGCGGTGATGCAGCCCCTACTCAAAAAGCCATCACTTGATATTGACTCCCCTCCAATTGTCGGCCAGTCTCTAACTTTCCCTTTTTAGGGAAGGTTATTGAGCAGGTTGTGGCTCAAGCAGCTGCAAGAGCATCTGGACCGCACCGGCTTTCTCGATCCTTCGTAGTCCGGCTTTCATCCAGACTACGCTTGTGGCTTTGGTTGACGACCTTTGCTGGGAATTGGACCAGGGCTGGGAGACCCTGTTAATTCTATTAGATCTGTGGGCTGCTTTTGATATCGTTGACCATGAGATGTTGGTGGCCCACTTGCGGGACTATGACGGGGTGGGCAGAACTGTTCTTGAATGGTTCTGCTCTTTCCTGGCCGGGAGAACTCAGCAGGCGGTACTTGGGGATTGTTCCTCTTCTCCCCGGGTCCTCTTGTGTGGAGTCCTCCAAGGTTCTATTCTGTTCCCTCTCCTGTACAAAACGTGTACATGCAGCCACTGGGCACGGTTGTGAGACGGTTTGGGGTGTGGTGTCATCAGTATGCTGATGAGTCCTGGCTACTAGCCCCCCTGCTAGGATATGCTGATGACACCCAGCTCTACCTTTCTTTTTCATCAGACCCAGCAGTCTCGGTGCTTACCTGGTGTTTGGCGGCTGTGGGGGACTGGATGGGGACGAGCCGACTGAAGCTAAATCCTGACAAGATGAAGGTGATGCTGGTGGGCAGGATGGTGGGTGTAACGTCCCCCATCATTGATAGGGTTCGTCCCCCACTGGTTTCCCAGGTTCGTAGTCTGGGGGTACTCCTTGATCTGCAGCTCTGCCTAGATCTCCAGGTGGCGGCTGTGGCAAGGAGTGCTATTTGCCAGTTACATCTGGTGCAGCGGCTTTGGCTGTATGTCTCGGACTCCGACCTGGCCACTCTCATCCATGCCCTCATCACCTCAAGACTGGACTATTGCAACGTGCTCTACGTGGGGCTACCCATGGTGACAGTCAGCTGGTGCAGAATGCAGTGGCCCAGGCCCGTCTCCTTACGGGGACGGTTTGCCGTGAACACATTACACCAGTGCTCTGCACTGGCTGCCTATAGTCTTCTGGGCCCAGTTCAAGGTACTGGCTCTAAATGTTCTAGGCCCTGCCTATCTGTGGGATCGCCTTGCTTTCCATGTCCTGGATTGACCCCTGCGGTCTCTCAGGAGCACCCTTCTTGATGTCCCCCTGGTGGCCTTGGGGGCTACGATGGAGAGGGCGTTCTTGGTGGCTGTGCCTAGGCTGTGGAATTCCCTTCCGGTAGAGGCCTGGGTGGCCTCGGACTTCGCCTTGTTTCAACGTCCGTGCAAGACCTGGCTGTTCCGCCAGGCTTTTGGTGAGGGAGATGGGTGAAGGGTGGGTGGGGTTTGGGTTAGGGAGGTAGGGTTTTTTCTGTATTTTATGCCATCCCCCTTTGGTCTGTTTTATGTGTTATTTTTTATGGTTATTGTTAGTGTTCTATTTTAATGTTTGTAAGCCACCTCGACCTGCGCAAACAGGAGAGGCAGGATAAATAAATAAATAAACCCCACTCCCTTGCCAGAGCTGGGGTTATAACCCAGGAGTCCTGGCTCCCAGCAACCCTGCTCTTAAACCACTAGACCCCACTTGTTTCCCAGAACTGCTGGGGTTAGAACCCAGGAATCCTGGCTTCAGTGCTCCCTGCTCTAGCCTACTAGATGCCCGTCATCTCCCAGATCTGGGGTTAGAGCCTGGACTCCTGGCTCCCTGCTATAACCCCCAGTCACCTGCTTCCCTCCTAGCCTGTACTGGCTGTTTGGCTGCTTCAGCCTCATGGCTGGGATTGGCTCAGATTCCAGTGATTCTGTTATGACTTGGGAGAGATCTCCCTTGCTGCGCTTCTTGTTGCTGGTACATGTGGGAGAGGGATCTTGTTGCTAGGTGGAGGGGGCAGTGCACTGTCAGTCCCTCCTCCCTTCTATGGGACCAGTGGATGCCATGGTCCCTGTGCAGGGATCTCGCCCCCTCCCCCCCCCCCTTCCTTTTGCTGCAGTGAGCATGCTGCTGTCACTGGGGATGCAGCCATCTCCTCTCGTTAGCTGTGCTCCGTCACCCCCTGGTTCGTTCTGTGCTCTTCAAACGTGTCCCTGATGACGCAGGCACTGGCGGGAGGCAGGCGAGCAAGGCTGGTATCAGCCAGAGGGATTGGGGCTGTGCAGTAAGGTCAGGCAAAAGGGCATCCAGCTTCCTGCTTCGGGGCACGATCAGGCTGGAGTCAGGAAGGTGTGGTGGTGTCGCTTCTTGAAATGCTAAACAGGCGTTGCTGTGAGTGCCAGGCTGGGTCTGACCCATCCAGCGTAACATCTTAGCTCCCACAGGGGCCTGCACCATGGTTTACAAGGGAAGCCACAGGCAATTACAGAGAGTTCCATTCCCCTATTGTGCATCCCCTGGCCAGCTTTACAAATAGCTACTGATGTCCTCACCCTCGACAAATTCCTCTAATTCTTTCCTGAACCCATATCTTACAATCCCATAGCATCCAATGGCAATGCGTTACACACGCTAATAGTGCCTTGTGTGAGAGAGTAGAGCAAACTCCCAAACCTGTCTAGGTTACCTCCCACCCCAGCAGAGAGAAGAGGGGCTGGTCCTTTCCTTGCATAGCTCATTTGGCAGTGAAGTAGAGATGCCGTCACCAGAAACCATGGTGGCAGCTTTCTGTCCAGCTTGGGGTGTGTATGTTCTAGTCAAACTGTAAATCAGCATGTGCAAGAGCTGCAGCAGGTGCTGCATGTGTCTAGAATAAGGAAGGCTCTGGATCAGAAAGGCCTGTATAAGGGGGCTTCTTCTAACGGCTCTTTGATGCAGCTGAAGGCAGAGGTGGGACAACAGCTGGGAGTCGGACCTGGATGTAAGACCACAGTTTTTAGCATGGAGGATGATTAACCACCATGCCAGGTTCCCCATCACTTGCAGCCTCCGTATCAAACCAGGACGCCCTTCAGAAAGAGAGGCTTGATCCAGAGGTAACTGAATGGGCTTGATGCAGGAGGAACTGGAGGGAGTTCAGTGGGGCAACATTTCAAGCATTTGGGGCAGACAGCCCCCTTTTCTTGACCTCATGGAGCCACGACCTGCTTTGTTGTAGCGCAGGGATGGTTCCATGGAGCAGCTGCCACTGCCATGTGAACCATCATTTGGCAAACCCTGGACTGCAAGATCTGGTGAAATTATCTATTACTGTGGAGTTGAAATGTCAGGGTGTGTGAGAGGAGGTTTTGGGGGCGGGGGGGGGGAGAACATGCTGCTGCTTTACTTTGAATGAGCAGTTTCTGCATGGCCAAATAAAACTTTTTTTAAAAAACTGAATCTCTGCAATCCAGGGCTCAAAAGAATTTCAAGGCTGTCTTAATACATCCTGAAACTGTCTTTCTGTTTTAAAAAAAAAAAAAACAACAAAACCCAACCCAGTTCTGTTTGTTTTCAAATGAGACTTCTGAGCCTTGGAGTCCCCTTCCGTCATGATGCTCTGCTGTTCTTCATTCTGAGGTTTGGAAATTTGCTCGATCTACCTTCTGAAAGTTGAGAGTCTCCTGATATCTGGGGCTTAAAGAAAAAAATAACCCCCTGGGGACTGCAAGAAGCTGGCAATGCTGTTGAAGGCAGTGTTGGTCCAGCTGGGTCACTGGGGGCTGGGGTTTTGCTGTGTGTGCATGCGCATCTGTCATGACGGAGAGGAGCTAGTGGGTTAGAACAGAGGAGATGAGAGCCAGGACTTCTCTGGGTAGGGGTCTAGTGAATTAGAGCAGGGGGGCCTGGGCCTCGGTGGCTCTCTGGAAGGGGAGTGGTGTCTAGTGGGTTAGACCATGACATCTAGGAGCCAGGATTCCTGGACTCCCTGGGAGGGGAGTGGGGTGTAGTGGGTTAGAGCACAGGGGCTAGGAGAGGGGAATCCTGCATTTTGGCCCAGCTCCAGAAGGGAAGTGAGGTTTAGTGGTATTGGCTAGAGAGGCATTCACTTCTGGAGCCTACAGGCCCTCTCTGGGCCCCTGCATTATCTCTGACTGCTGTTTGCTATCTCCTCCCAGCCGGCACAGGAATGTGGAGCGCCCCTGAGCTCCCAGATCCTTATCTGCAGGAAACATCCCAGTCCCTCCCTCCCTGCCTGCCCAAACCCTCTGCCAACAGGAGGCAGCAATGGATCCTAAGAGTCCTGGCACCCTGAACCACCCATACTCGAGGCCTCCTGGATTTGATCTCCAGTTCTGGAAGGGGAGTGGGATCTAGTGGATTAGAGAAACGGTGCTGGGAACCAGGACTTGTGGGTTCCCTGGGAGTGAAGTGGGATCTAATGAGTTAGAGCAGGGAGCCTGAGCTCTCTAGTAGGAGGATGGGACTAGTGGGCTAGAACAGTCGAGACTGGGAGTCAGGACTCCTGGGTTCTGTTCCTAGCTCCTCCTGTGGCCTTGGTAATTGGCTTCTCTGCCTTCTGGCCCTGGTTCAAGCCCCTGCCACAGGTTTGGGTCAAGCCCGAGCCTGTGAATGGTGCTGTGGAGGCTTCTGATGACCATAATGAGAATTGCAGGCTCAGCTCGACTGAGTGCTGTTTATTCAGTGCCATCCCACTGGCTTGGGGGTTGTAGGTCAGTGGAGCCCCCGCAGGGATGTCTGGGGTGTGTCCGACCAGGTTTCCTGTGCAGGGGCTCAAGGAAAGCAAAGCCATGTGGATTCCTAGCAGCGCCAGCCTCTGGGAAGGAAGGGAGGGTTTGCTCAGCCTTGGCATCTGGTTTGTAGCAGGACTCCTGCTTCCTCGCCTCTCTGTGGTGGGCAGGAGTGGGCGGTTAGAGCAGTGGGGCTGGGAGCCAGGACACCTCGATTCTCTGGGAGGAGAATGGGGTCCAGTGGATTAGAGCAGGGAGAGGGGTGGAAGTTGGAATGCCTGGTTTCTCTGGGAGGAGAGTGGCATCTAGTGGGTTACGACAGAGGGCTGGGACTTCTTGGTTTGCTCTCCAGCTCTCAGAGCTCAGCAGTGACCCCTGTGGCTGGCTGCAGGATTGCTCTTCTAGAAGCTGTGGCTGGTTCTCTGACTGTGGTTATGATAGGGACCAATCCATTGACTCTTGTGCACGAGGGGGACTGCACCTCTACAGCAGTGAGAGCCTTACGGCAACACCCCTCTCTTTCAGCTGTGCTGCCAGACACCCCCCTGCCTCTACCTTGGACAGGCTGGGGTTACCTCTACCAACCACTCCACAGACTCCAGCCACTGAGCTGAGGCTGTCTCCTGCAGCCAAACTGCAAATATTTCCCCCCCCTCACACTGGTGGAACCCAGTAACATGGGAGCAGAGCTTCCTTGATCCACTAGAAGCCATAGGCCCCTTGCCTGGTGCAGCACAAAGCAGCCAGGGCTCCAGATGGGGCCCTTGCCAGCAAACAAAGATCACTTAGGGGTTGATGAAGGGGAATGGTTGACCTGGCAGCCTGAGCACCATGTCCCCCTGCAAACCCATTCCCTGTTCCACGTGAATTCCCCTTTGGGCCTGGTTTCTAGCCCTGGCCTCTCCCATCCTCGTCTGCAAGCAGAGACCAGCCCTCGCTTGCCCTCTGACTTTCCTGATTCCTTATGGGGAGGGGAGGGGCTTGTTACTGGGGTATGGTGGTTAGGGCTCTGCACTGCCATGTGTGGGATCCAGTTCTGAGTCCCTGCTCCCCAGAACCTGGGGAGGGGAGGGATTGAATTGTGATTCCTTTTGACTGCAGATGAGGGGTCTGAATCCAATTGTTCACGGTAGGGAGAGTAGCAGAAGGGGAGGGGGCTAGGGGCATCAGTGCTACAGTATGAGTTGGTAAGGTGGTTTGGCTTTAGGGTACTCTCTAAATATTGTAATCTCTGAATCCCCTTGCCATCTAATTGCCACATCAGCAAGTAACCTCCAAGGCATTAACCACATAAAGTTTTGAGCGCACAGCATCTGCACGTCTGACTCCTGCAGCAAGCACTATGTGGACAGCTTGCCCCTGTGCAAATTGGTACTTGCCATGAGGTATTTTTCTATGAAAGCAGTTGCTTTGAAGCAAGTGGCAATTTGCCCCAGAACAAGGTATCTTCAGGCTTACTGGAATCCACACACTGCAGAATGAGGGCAGGGTGCTCCTTTGCCAAAATGGGTATGGGGAGAGCCCACACCTTGGTGTGATTCTGATTTCTGACCAAAGCTCTGCTGTGTGCGTGATGGATGGGAGGTCTGTGTAACCCACTTCCTAACCTCCTTTCCCCTTTGTTTGTGGGGAGTAAAGGGGGCAGGACAAAGGGAAAGGCCCAGATCCCCCTTTCTAGGCAAGCAGCCATCCCCAAATTGCAGTGGACCAGCCCTCCCCGGGTTCCCTTTGAAGTATGTGGGGGAGGGGAGACTCTCTCTCTCTCTCTTTCTCTCAAAGCAGTGTATCGGCGCATCAAATCCTTGTCAAATCTGCATTTTGCCAGGGCCGCTCTCCTCTGCCAGGGAAGTTCTTAAATTATATAAAAGAGGCGATAAATTATAGACGCCATTCGCTCCGTCACTTTAATGGATCCGCTAGCTCAAGTGGAAGCCGTGATTTATTCAGCGCGCCCGCCCGCCCGGGGGAACATTAAAAGAGAGCGTGCGCAGCTTCCGCGTGTCACTCGTTAAAAATGGTATCAATGGCTCCCCCCCCCCCCCTCCTCCTGCACATGTACCTACCCCCTCCACCTTCCCCACTGCCAGAGCTGCCCAGATGCAAAGCAGAGCTTGTCCCGGAAAGACCCTGGGAAGCGTTGGTGAATAAAAATCTAGTGGCTGCTGCCAGGCTGTGTTAGACTCTGCATCTTTCTAGCCCAGTGTCCCATCTCCAACAGCGGCAACACTGGATACCTCGGGTGAACCAAGTAACGTTGTCTGAGCCACAGGACAAGACCAGAGTGATTTCCCTCCCTCCCACCCCCATTGTTCACTCCCAGAGGCTGCATCCCTGACCATCTTAACCGGTAGCCATTGCCAGACCCATTCTCCATGTACTAATCGGCCGGGCCGCATTAACCGTTTTGCTGACTTGGCTGCAACATGAGGGCCCTGCAATTAGGGTCACTTGACGCATGTGCCTAGCTCTGCAAGGCCCCACGATTCTGCCCATTGTCACCAGGAGACGTTGGAGAATGCAGGCACAGCTCAGCTGGAGAGGCCATAGGCATCGTGCAGCTGAAGTGCAGCCTGTTCCCAGACCTGTTTCTCCTGCCGTAGCCTCCCCATCCCACACGCTTTATACAGGGCCTGGGTGGGGGTGCCCCAAAGTATGGCCTATCCTGGGGGACCCATGCCCTTAATCCTGCTCTGCTTTTTGAGGTGATGATGTGCTGGTTAAATCGCCTGTTTGGGGGCGGGGGGAGCGAGAGCTCATCCTGGCATAATGGTTTCTTGCCAGAACTACATAGATCTGTAGGTTTTGGAGTCCCTTGCTCCAGGCCACTGAGTTATCTGCTGTTAGTGTTAGGCCAAGACTATTCATTTGTTGTGTGGCTTGAGCATCTCTTTCTAAAACAAGACAGGTCTCAGTTTTGGGGCTATGAATGATGGGGAACTCACCCCTCCTTAGCCAGCCTGGCTCAAGGGACAGTCATCCATTCCTCCCTGATAAATATGGGGACTTATTCACAGTTGGGATATGTCTGTCTGTCTGTATTAATCCTGCCTCCCCCTGCTGGATTAAAGAGCCTGTCGGTGCCTGAGGAAGTGCTTCTACAACATCTTCCTTCAGCCACCTGAATAAAGTAGATGGAGGTTTGGTATTAGGAAAAGGTTCCCAGCTGTAAGGATGGCCAGGCAATGGGATGAGTTGCTGGCGGAGACAGCTGTGGAGCCTCCACTTCACTGGAGGCTTTGAAGAGGATGCTGAATGAATATCTGCTAGGGATGGCTGGGGTCTAGATTAATCCTGCCTCAGTGCAGTCCTGATCGGTGAGGCCTTTTGCATCCCAGGACACTTCATCTGCTGGAGAACTGGCCTGCTTGGTTCTTGCTGAAAGGAGGGGGCGTTAAGACACTAACTGGTTGACAATTGTCTGCTTGTGTTGCTAGGCCTGTTTCTGGGGAATTGACCCAGTTCACCTATTCTTGGGAGAGGGGGCAGGGATCGGTGGCATCACGCTAGTGAGATCATCCTCGTCGTGATGCTCACTCCCTGTGTTAACTGTGAGATTGTCTGTGCTGAACAGAACCGGCTGGGGCTTTAAGTTTAGTTTTAGGAGAAGTAAAAGAACTGGGAAAAAGAGAGTAGGGCCACAAAGAGGATTGAGGCTCTGGAGTGCTTTCATGTGAGGAGATGCTCACAAGGGGAGGAGTGCAGAGATGACTGAGGGGAAGGGGGTGTCATACAAGGATAAAGGATCATGCGCATTGCAGAGAAAGTGAGTAAAGAACTGTTGTTTATCCTTTCTTGTAGCACCAGAACTGAGGCACATGTGGGGAAATGAACAGGCAGCAAGTTTAATATGAACAAGGGAAGTTATTTCGCCCACCACCACACTACACTGCACGATTAACCTGTGGATCTCTGAGATACTGGGAAGGCCAATAGTATAACTGGCTTCAAAAAGGGATTAGATACATGGAGGATAGGTCCTTCTGTAGCTTCTAGCCACATTGTTTGGGGATGAAACCTCTGGGAGTGAATTACAGGGACCTGTCATTAGTTTATGGCTTTTGCCAAAATAAATGACAGGTGTTTATTAATGACAGGTAACCCAGCCTATGTCCTGTTTCTTATACACCTCCTCTAGGCACCCAGTACCAGCCACTGTTGGAGACAGGATACTGGGCTGGATGGATCATTGACTTGACCTGATTCTTACAAATGTAAAAAACTTACAAAATAGGATTTATTTATTTTCCCCCCATCAGTTTGAGCTTTTTTGTTTTGTTCAAAATTCTACCAAATATTTAATCTCCAAACGTTGTTTAATTTCATCTCCAAGAGGAAACGCCTGAAAATATTTCTTGTTCTTCTCGATCTTCTGCTCAGAGTGGGGGAAATGTCACTGAAATAAATTCATGGGGAAAATAATTTCCTCCGAATCGATTAGATTGTCATGAACGTTCTTGACACTGATTTGTTTCCTGGTGGAATTGTTCCTACCTGCTCTGGGATGGAAGCACTTCTGCAGGCTCTTGTCAGCGGAGTGCTGTTTAGTTTCAGTGGGGCTGCACAGGGGCAAACCAAGTGGCAATTTGCTACCAAGTTGAGGAACCCAGTGGTTCTAGGGCAAGGACTTAGCTGCTCTGGAGCCAGCTTCTCAATATAGACAGGCCTGGCTCCACAAACGGCTTACTCCTGAAGAAGCCTCGTTGAAGCCTGCAGGGCTTCCCATGCCTCAAGGAAAAAGCAAAACCACCTCATTGTATTGTTTGGAAAACAGCCCAAAAAAACTGATCTTGGGACTGGAGAGGCCCTGTGGAAAGAAAAAACTGAGCACCCTGGTGAGACCCCACCTAGCCTGGTCTATGTTGCATGTGTCCAAAGATGCCCCTGTATCAGACTGGTCTCCTCCCTCACACTGCAGCCAATTTCTTCTGTAGCTTCCCCCCACCCCCTTCCCCCTCTTGAGGATGGTGTCTGAGTAACCCCGGGGGGGGGGGGGAAGCCCTTGTTGATTCAGTTATTCAAACAAAGGTGTGTGCCCTACAAGTGCAGTTGGAACAGCAGCAGTAGCAGTAACATGCTCCTCCACAGGGGATAGGCTAGAGTGGGAAGATGAAAGGCAATGCCCCTGGGGAGATTGGCCCCCAGGCTGGCTAACTGGGAGGGGAGGTCCCCTTCCCCACCTCATAGTGAATTGTAGCCCTTCCAGCTCTTGTCTCTTGGAAGGTGGTGGGTGTTGCCTGGTCACTGTTTTATTCTGGGTTCTATATGCCCATTGGGGTCATCTCTTGAGGGGAGGCCTGGGGACGGGTTTGTAGGTGCTGAAGGGGAGTAAAACAAGGGAAGCGAAAGCTCTGTCAATGCACCTAGCAGCCCCTCCCCTTCAGTGCCACAGGGCAGGGCTTATTGGGGATGCGTTTTGATTGGCTCGGCATTTGAAAGATGTCATAGATTCCAGAGACGGGAGTCTGGGTCAACAGGGCACCTGACTAGAACTCCTGAGTTCTAGAGGGAAGTAGGGTCCAGTGGGTTGGAGGCCTGTAAGGGGGCAGCTGGTGGACCTGAGACTCCTGCTCAGGTTGTTCCCCTAACCCCACTGCCAAGGGAGTTTATGGAGAAGGGGGTGTATGTGTCCTGTCCATTTGGCCCCTTCCTCTTGTCCTACTGCCTGGGGTCTGGGCAGGGTTGGGCCTTGGTGATGCAACCAGGTGACATCTGTGCAACTTGGATCTGTCCCCACATTGTGCCTACAAGGCCTGGTGGGGTGGGGTGGGGGTGGGGTTACTCCCCCGCCCCAACAGGAAGGGCTGTGCTGTCCTGAGCAGATAAATGTCTCCCATCCTCCCATCCCAGCTGTTTGTTCCTGCCCTGTGTGGCTTCCCAGGCCTCCCTCCCCTCCACCTCGCACATTATTTTGCTTCCACAGGGCCCGAGGGAGTTTGCTGGGAGTGCATACTTCCCCATCTGTCTGTCTGGGGCACTCTGTCTGTGCACCCACCCACGGCATTTCCACCCAGTGGCAACATGGGGAAAATGGTTTTAGCAAGACTGGCCTGGGTGGGGTGGGGGAAAGAGAGAAGGGGTGTGTGTAGGGGTGGGGAGTTAATGCGAGTCAGTGTCATCCTGTATTTGTGCAACTTCATGCCGTGTTTGCACTTGCTCCATGTTTTTTCTCTGTGTTGGGGTATGTGTGTTCCTGGGTAAACTCCTGTGTCCCTGTGAGTGATGGGCAAAGTATACGCAGATGTAATTGTGTGATTTGGGGTGGGGGTGGGTTGCGTGTGTGTCGTTGTTTGTCAATGTGTTGTGCTGTGTATACGCACCTGTGTGTGTGTGTATCTGTTAAAGAGGTGTCTGCATACACATTGTGTGCATGTGTCTGGCAAGGTGTTTGTGCATGTATGGATGTGTACACAAACATGTAAGGTGGCCCTGTCCAGTGTGCAAGGAATGGCTCTTACTCAGGGCATTTTTGTGCCAGCCCTGGCCCCCTCCCTGCCCATTCTCCTTGACCCAGTTCCTCCCCCACCCCAGCCAGCCTGTCCATTGTCAAGCATGCCGTGGCCGGAGCTGGCCCCACAATGCCTGTCTTTGTGCCGCTCACAGCCTGCGCCTTTTGTCAAGTGCCCTTTCATGTCTCCCCCTGCTCCTGGCCTCCCGGCAGCTGGGCCGCCAGCTTGCACACACACACCCATCTCAGGACTGCCATCCTGCCCATCAATGCTGCGGCCCATGTGCTGGGGCCCTGGGCAACTCAGGGCATTGGAGTTCCTAGGTCACATCCATCTTGGTTGCTGCAGGGGGGAAGATGTGGGGGTTAATGCAAAGGCAAGTCAAGTGTGTGTGTGTGTGTGGGGGGGGTCCACAGTGCTCTTGGACCACAGCTGGAGAAGACCCCCACCCCCTCTTGCACCCATTTTGTTTCCCCAACTCCAATAACACACCATGGCACCCCAGCAAATCCCTGCCATGCCGTGTCCCTGTACCTCATCCCTCCCCCTCCTCCACACACAGAACCAGAGCACCCTGTCACAGCACAGACACCCGCTGCTGACCCATACCATCTGAAGGAGGGGCCCTTTCCTACAGGCTGTGGACACAGCAGAGGAGTTTTTTGTGTTTATACATTTTTGCCAAAAGTGAAAGTAACTGGTTTGCTTCAAAGTTCCCTAAATGTGATTTTCTTTTGATTTTTTTTTTAAAATCCCATTGTTGCTGGCAGCTGGAATCAGAAAGCAATGGCCCATCCAGCCCAGTGTCCTATCTCCGACAGGGGCCAGCATTGGATGCTCCAGCAGGAGCTACAGGGCAATTCTGAAGTGATACATTCTCTTGTCGGTCGATCCTAGACACCCTGAGCAAGAGGCTGTGGGTCCACTATGTCTGAACAGCTGGAACGATCCTTCCGGAAGCTACCAAATTGGTTAATTTCCTCCAGTGCCCCTGTCTCTTGCGTTAGGAGAGGGGGAATAGCAGCTCCCTATTTCTTTTCTCTGTGCCATCCTGATATTCTGTCTTCTCCCCCCACCACCACAATAGCTCCTCTCCTTTTCCCAGTTGTTGCTGTGTCTCTGGGAGCTAATCCCAATGAGAATTCAAGAGCTTTGATCAGAAATGGACTGTTGGGGGGGGGGAGAGGGGGCTTTTGTTTTATTTAGGAGGAAGTAATGGGTGGGAAAATTATGCCTAAGCCCTGGTTCTGGGCTTCTCTGGGAGAGTAGCAGAGGTGCCCCTTTCTGCCTCCCCAAAGAATGCCACCTCTGTTAGCAGCCCCAGGGTCCCTGCACGGGAGAGGGGCGCATTGGCAAGTCCTTAATGAGCCTCCATGGGTATAATTGGGAGTCACGGCCACCGGACAGGACAGCTCAGACTTTGACAGGGAACAGAGGCACCCTTTGTTACCAGCTGCTGGCCTCGCCTTTTGTCTGCTGGGGCAGACCTTCTGCCGCACTCACCCACCCATCCCTGGTGGTATTGGGGATGGGGCTTTTCCCTGTGTTGTGCTGCCCAACTGGAGGTGCAGGGTCAGACAACTCGAGGGTTGGGGCAAGGTATAATGGCCTGGGCTGGCTTCTCCTAGCTGCGTGTTAGGAACCCCAGGGGGTGAAGACTCCTGGGCTCTGTTCTCACCAGCTGCAGGGTGGAAGGAAGTGGAACCCAGGTGTCCTGACACCCAACTCAGCCACTCCCCTCCCAACAAACATAGCTGCCCTTCTGTATCCCTTCCCTGTGCTGGGAACAGAACCCACATGTCCTGGTTCAGCTCCCCCTCCCTGCTGTGCAGAATATGGCTACAAAATATTAACATGCAGTGCTCGTATCATATACATGTATGTTTTGTGTGTCTTATGTTAGTTGGTTTCCTGGTCTTTATCACACTCGTATGTTGTTGTTTGGGTGGTGGGAGTGACAGCAGAGCGCCCGCGGTGCATTCCCCAGCCGTGAGCCTCTTCCTGTGCAGAGCCCTCACTCGGCGAAGCCCCTTTCATGTCTAATCTCCCAGCATGCATGAGCTGGGCTGGATCCTGGCTTCATCCCCAGGCTGAGGAGGGTGCTAATCAGAGCCGTCCTCAGGGAGCAGCCGGGAGGGCTCATTCACTCACACACACACCCTCCCCGTGCTGGGCCAGCCCCTTTAATATCCTGTCTGACTGGTTTACTCCAGGCTCCGGCTGGAAGAAAAACATCGGCAAACATCCTGCAGGAAAGAGCTGGGATCAGCAGCCAGCGCCTTAATCTTTGCCTGCCTGAAGCCAGGAGTGCGGGGATATTTCATTGGATCCCTCCTTTCTCATGCCCCTCACCCCGTGTGGAGCAAATGCACAACCAAAGTGATAGGGTGTGGCCTGCATCTCTTGTTTCCCCTCACTCTCCTCCCAGAGCTGGGAATCTTGGCTTCCAGCCTTTCTGCTCTGACACCCCCCCAGCCCCTACGCCCCTTCCAGAGAACTGCAGAGTCCTTCCTGGAGCCTGGTAGGATGGGAGCAGCTGTGCATTTGCCAAGAGAAGGCAGCACATGACCTCTGACTCTGTTGCATTATTAGGTCTGTCTAGGGCCAGGTCAGAAGGGAAACATTGCTGGAACCCAGTCTGAGCTGCTTTGCTTGCAGTTGTTATTGGACTGGCATTGCTAGCTTGCCTTTCCAAAGGGCTGCCAGGCTAGTGATAAGGAACCCTCCCCACCCCCCAGGCAGTCTGGTCCAGCAGGTAGTCATCCTCCTGGCTATCTCATATGGTGCCAAATTTCTAAAGAGCACTTGTCTCTGTTTAACTCCGACTCACTGGCTCTTGTTCTGCCTCTCTCTGCTGGATTCAAGAGTCCTGTTTCTCCGGATGAGGGGGCTTAGGTGCCTCGGAAAGCAAACCAGACTGAGTGCCTTAAACCCTTCACTTCCCGGTCTTCAAACACTCTTCCTAGCTCTGCTCTGCACCTGAATTTCTAGCATCCCTGGGCCACAGATTCCTGATGTAGACTGTGTCACTCCACAGGCCAGCAGCATTGTCAGCCTGTTGGCCCACTCCAAAGTAACCCTCTGTCTTGTTTGGCAAGGGGAGAGACTGTGTTTAGGTCACACTGTCGGTGGACATTCTATATGGGAACAGCTTACAAAGGGTTAATAAAGGTGGAACAGATGTTTTGAAGCATGGTTAGCAGATTGTGGTAGGATGAGGCAGTGTTCAGCTGGGCGGCTTGTAACAGCGGCCCCTAAGCTTTCTGGACCAACGGCCTACTGTCAAGCTTCCAAATTTCTCATGCACCCGGTGGAGAGGCTGCACAAGGCAGATGGCTTCAGTCCCTACTATGCAGGAGCTGTGTCGGGTGGGGAGCATAAGGGGAGACTGTGATACAGGGTGGCTGTGGGGAAGCTGCGGCTGCCACATTCATGTCATGTTCCTCTTCCCCACAGAGGTGGCCATGCACCGGCAGGGACTGAAAACTGTTGGTGCTGGGTTCTGTGTTCCAGCTGCCTGCCACTCACCATGGCCTCTTGCAGCATTGTGTGGGGTCCACTGGTTTATTCATGGCCCTATGGAGTTTGCAACCAGAAAATCCCAGTTGAACACTGCAGCTAACTTGAATTTTGGGATGCAAATGAGTTTTCTGTCATTCCATCAACTTTGGACACCTATCTTAAACCCACAAAAGCCCCATGGCTTGACAGAAGCTCACAGTAGTGCTGTTGCCATTCCATAGACTAGTTCAGAGGTTCTGAAACTGGGAGGTATGGAAGGTATTCGAGGGGGGCATGAGGAGCCCAGCTGACAAACATCCATCTCTATTCTGATTGAGCAGGGGAGGATTTCTAGACTGATGGACTGTGAAGAGGGGTAGAGGGGAGGCAACAGGAGGGTACAAAGAGGGAGCAAGGAGTGTGGGTGGGTGTGTGGTGGGGAGAGAGACCTTAACTACCCCAGACAGGAAGAAAGTGAGGCGTGTTTTTTTTTTTTTTCTAGTTTCAGACCCATTGAGCTAGCTCACAGTACTCCTCACACAGGCTGTGATTTTTGCACTGCTGGAAGCAAATCCTGTGAGAATTTGGCCAAGTGCCAAATTCTGCCCAAAGAGTGCAGACCAGGATCCCTGAGGCCCTACTTCTAAATGTCTCTGACCCAACTGCCTAGTCGGATTCATCCCATGCTTCTAACCCTTGGTACTCATTTCCTAACCTGTTCTAAAAGGGTCCTTCAGCAGAAAACTGGCCTCTTTTAAAGCCCAGGGTTTGGGGCTTTTGAGGGGCCTAAGTCAATAGGTTTTGGTCTCCAGGCTGGGCATCCTGTCTCGTAGCAGTGGCAAGCAAAGAGATGAATTCAACATGCCCCTTTCCGCAAACAAAATTGCTGAATAAGTGTTAAACTCTGAGAAAATTCTGGTGAAAATGTTCACCATGTCATTGAATTTGTTTGCAAGAGAAAGAGGGGAGTGCAGGTGGAGGCTGTTTCTGCCCACCCCTTCCCCACAGAACAGATCTGATTGTAACGCCTGCCCTTCCCAAAGATGGGAACCCACCTGTGCCATGCCAGTCCCCAGAGACACTGCTGGAACACGGCACGCGCCGCTCCTGGGATCTGTTTTGTCTGACTGCATCCCCCATCTCGCTTCCCTGGCCTGAAAATGTCAGGTTGCATCTAGCAGCCGCGCCATCCGGTTTTTGCTGAGAGCGTGCTGGAGCCTTTCCGAACCGCCCGCTGCTGTGGAGAGGGCTTGTTTACTGCATGCCAGTTCCTCTGGCCTGGATGCACAGCATGTTTCAGGGGGAGGGGCCATCTCTGGGCAAACTCCTTGGCCCAGATCCTGGCTGATTAGGGTCTCCAAGGGTCTCTAGTCCCAAGAGACCCTAAGGGGTACCTGCATTTTGAGAGCACCTCCCAGGGTCTATTCTCTGGATTAAGGGCCCCTTTAGCCACCTAGTTGTTCTCATGGTTAGGGTGGGCATGGGGGATTTGTTCTGCTCACCAGAAGAGTAGTTCTAGCAGATTAGTTATTTCAGATTAGCTAGCACTAATGGAAGAAGCTTGTGAAAACCCTCCCTTACCACCCTAGAGGATGTGCCGTCCTCTACTCCTGTGTGAGGAAGGGCTCCCATGGGAAACTGAGGCCTGGAGTGGGTAGTGACATAAACCCACATTCTGAGCATTGTGTGAAAGCTTTACCCCTGCCTGGGCTCCTTGACAATTCTGGGCTCTCTGCCACTTGATGCAAAGGTTTACTTGCAAGAGTCTGGGTGTCAAGTGGCAATGGTGTTATGTAATTTGATTACCCGGGAGCAAGTTTCAGTCCCTGATGCATCCTTTCCTGTTTGTTGCTTCCTACCTCCAAGTGACCACAGAAGTGTAGCCAGAGTGTCTTGGAGTAGGGACTCCCTCCTCAACTCCATCGCTACTTCAGTGCTGTTGGGGATGTCATGCCCCTTGCATTATGGGAAATACCTCAAAGGAAGTATGAAGTGGAAGGAACCAGGGAAATACAAAGGAATCGACCAGTTGTGAATGTATTGCTACAGAGCAGTGCAAACACAGATTCAGGAACAAGTGATGAGTTTGCCAGGGGAAACAGTATTGTGTGGATGGGGTTTAGGGTACTTTTGGACTTCACAATCCTAACGGGGGCGGGCCACCATGAGCACATTACACCTGTGCTCCATACTCTGCACTTGCTGCCTATTGTCTTCCAGGCCCAATTCAAGGTGTTGATTATGACCTATAAAGCCCTTAATGGCTTGGGTCCTAGTTACCTGCGAGACCGCCTCGGGTCATTTCGCAGCCCTTGCGGTCGGCCGGGGGTGCGCGACTCGAAGTCCCCCCGGGTATGCCGGGTGGTGACCGCAGAGAGGGCATTCTCAGTGGCCACACCTTGGCTGTGGAACTCCCTTCCGTTGGAGGCCCGTCTGTCCCCAGACCTCCCCTCTTTCCGTAGATGTTGTAAGACCCGGGTGGAGGAAGGGGTTTTATTCGCCTTAGCTGCTGCTGCTGAATTTTTATGATGTATATTTTAGATATTGTAGTATTTTAGATGGTTTTATTGTTGTGTTTTTATGTTGTGCGCCGCCCCAAGCTGCCAGTGTGCAGCAGGAGGGTGCGAGATATAAATTTTTGTATAAATAAATAAAGTAGCAAAACCAGGGGGAAAGTGGTAAAGCACTGAGTGGTGATTTGCCATGGATTTATGTTGCAACATGTGAATGGTTCCCTAAAAAACATCCAAGGAAACTCTTCCACCTAGGCCTGATACTTCATGGAAACAAGGTCAAACAGCCTTATTCAAGGTTGCACAAAGCCTCAGCAGCAGGGCCAAGATTGGAAGTAGCAGGTTTGTGTCCTAACCACTGGGCCACCCTCCTCTGTTGACAAGGCTGCTCTCTCTTCTTGTGAGCTCGCCGCCCTGAGGACACAGGAGGAGCACAGAGAGCCCTTGAGGTATGGAACAGGCTGTGTTGGGCTGTCTACCGAGGCACATTTGGCCCCCTGTGTCAGCTCTTCCCACCTGGCTGACTGTTTGAGCCACTTAACACTAGTGTAGGCACAGACAGTGCTGTTGTGATATTGCCTTCGGATTGCGGAGCTGTAGGGTGCTCCCAGGGGGCACCAGTGTTTTGCAGGAGAAAGAGACCGTTTCTACCCCTGGGTGGTGCGCTGCTGTAACCCATGTGAGGATATGTGAATCTGCTGCAGCCTCCACTGCCCTTGCAGCTCAGTAAAGGTACCTTAGCCCCAGGGGCACGTGACTTACTTTAATTGTTAGGCCACTAGCAAGTGTTACCAACACAGGACAGGGGCACAGCTAGTGGGATGCACTGCACTTCCAAGTGCTGGATGTTACTGATCATGGGGGCTCCCAACCAGTGGAGTAAGGGGAGACAGTATTCCAGGCAGAACAAGGACTCAGCAAGGGATTATTATTCTTTTATTAATTAAGCATTTATAGAGCACCAGCCGTGCACCTGGCACTTTACAATTGTTGTTAGACACAGGTCCCTGCTCAGTGGGTTTGCAATCTAAGATAGACAAGGGGGAGGGGAACACAGGGAAAGAGAGAGACACATTCCCATTTTACAGATGGGCAACTGAGGCTGAGACTTGCCCAAGGCCACCCAGTGAGTTCATGGCTAGGGCAGGATGCAAACCCTGGCTTCCCAGGTCTAAGTCCCGCACCTAATCCACTACCCCACACTGGCTTTGAGCACCCTTTGAGCTTATGCTGTTGCCTACAGGGGCCACCTACATCCCAGCACCAGTGAGAGAGGGCCTGGCTGGTGTGGGGTTGGACCCACTCTTGCTGGGAAGACTGGAAGCTTGGATGTTGCTAACCCTAAATACTCCAGAGCTGATTCCCTAAAAATTGAGAAATCATCTTACAAATGATGAGATTTTTATAAACGTGATGCTCTCTTTCCCAGACTGCTGGTTTCCAAGCCTTTAGGCCCTGTCACAGACACCCTTTCAAGTGTTTCTGCCCAGCGAGGGCAGCTGGAAGCATATCTGTTTTTAAGTAGAAGGTGAAATTCCAAGCAGTGTTACCCCATTACGTCATAGCCACTAGCCCTGCTCCCACCTCGCCCAGACCTACACTCCCCTCCTGTGTTGACTTGGGATTAATTTTCCATTAGTAAACAACAGCACAAATAAAATAAAATCCTAGACAACACTGGGCATGCAACCTGAATCCTCGCATTTGTACTTTGTGTGTGCTACTGGGGCACTCATTGCTGAAAGGAGAGTGTTTGTGAAGGGGACGTGTGGGTAGTTCTTTGCTTCTAGCTTGTGGAAGCAAAACTTGGTGGGCAGATAATATTCATGCTATCCTTTGGAGAAGCAACAAATGTGCAGTTTCATGCAGAGTGGGGGCAGGTGCTCGGGCAGAGGGGAGTGAGTGTACCTGGATTGTGCCAATGCAAGTGAGGTGTTGTCCACTAACGTTGATGCCTGAAGCTCCAGCAGAGTTCCCAAAGCCGTTTCTGCAGCTGTGAGCAACACGCAGGGGAGGGTATGGGGGCTCCTGCGTCTTAGAAATGGGGCGTGGTTGCCATTTGGATTCTGGGCAATCTCAGTTTAACACGGAAGGGACCCAGACTGGCCCCAATAAACAGGCTCCCTGCCCATCTGGCTGCAGGATGGATAGTAGGGGGAGGCAGCTGTGCCTATAAGATGGGTAGTTGGGCTGTGGGAAGGACCTGTTCACCGTGGCTGGCTTTGATTTTGGCTCAGGCTGTCCATCCAGATCGAGGAGCCCCTCGCCGCTGCCCCTTCCCCGACCCCCCACCCCCATCTCTCGCTCTCCAGATTTGGAACTGCCTCCCGCTGAGCTCTTGCCATCTCTCCACAGCCATCGAGACGCAGAGCACTAGCTCAGAAGAGATTGTGCCCAGCCCACCCTCACCGCCCCCGCTGCCCCGGATCTACAAGCCCTGCTTCGTGTGCCAGGACAAGTCATCCGGATACCACTATGGCGTCAGCGCCTGCGAAGGGTGTAAGGTGAGTGCCCAGGTTTTCACTCCGTGGCACAGGGGCTGCTGTTGAGGGAGGGGTAGAGCTCTGGGGTGGGGGGTGAACTTGCTTGGACCTCATTTCAGGTTAGAGCAGCGGGCTTGAGAGGAGCCTGGGGAAGGGGTGGCCTGGTGGTTTGGGCATTAAACCAGGTCCTTGTGTATCTGGCTCCTGTGCCTGCTCTACCATGGAATTTGAGCAGTCACCTCTGCTCTCTGTGCCTGTTTCCTCCCAGGTGCTCCAGCTGAGAGGAATCTTTGGACCTGCTTCCCTCCTCCTCCCCAGCCTTAGGCCCACCTCCCAGCAGTGTGAGCTCATGCTCCCACAAGAGGAGCTGGGGTTGTGGGAGGCAGAGCCAGGAGAGGCCTCTGGGAAGGGAAGAGCAAGGTGAAGAGTGCCAGAGGTTGGGGGTCCTGAGGTCAGGTCAGCCCCTGCCCTGCTCCCTCTTGCCCAGCTGTCCGGCAAGGCTCTGGCCCCTGCTGCTGCCCCCTGCCTGTTGTTTGCTCTGGGTTTTCCTGGTCATAATTAACAGCCAGGGCATGTTCCCCCACCCCACCCCCCAGAGCACGAACGATTGCCCAGCTCCTTTGCCTGCCTTACAACACAGGCCCTTGCTGACCTGGGATCGCTGCATGGGAAACAGTTAGTGCCTGCCATCTGGACCACGCAGCAAATGCGATTTACACCTGCCAGGAATCCAGGTAGATCTGGTGGAGCATCACCAAGGTCCCAGATCTTTACAGGTCATTGCCTCAGCTAGCTGCCCCCAAGCAACCCCTTGCACCCCCAAGACAACATCCCCCTGCGACTGTACCTGTGCCATGGCTGCTTGGGCTTGGGGAAGAGCACAGCGGTTGCATGGGGCTAGGCAGATCAACGAGTGAAACTAAGCCCAGCTCCGGCCCCCCCTCTTTGGGGATTAAGTCCAAAGCCCTGGCTCAGGCAGCGTCACGGGCGGCAGCACAGGGGACGACCCCAAGGGCACAAGGGCTCAAGAGCGTGTGTGCGTGTGGGTCTGCACGTCCTGGTCTCTCTGCCCAGCCTATCTTCCCTCCTGTACCCCTGTCCCTTCTCTCCTCTGCCGTGCCCCACTAATAATATCTCAGCTCTGCTTGGAGCCCTGCTGGTCTGTTTCTGCCACCCACATCCAAAGCCACTTGTGCCCTGGCTGCCCTAAGAGTTTCCTTTCTCAGCAGGCCTGAGCCCCATGCCCTGTGAGGCTGACTTGGCAGAAGCCAGCGCAGGCCGGGCAGCGCGCTCTCTGTCTGTGCTGTGCCAGCATAGCCTCTCCCTGTCCCCCGCCCGTGCCCTTCCAGCTCATTAACGCCAGGCCCTTTGTGCCTTTCACTGCTGGGACAAATGGGCTTTTCTCCTTCCCTCCAGGCACCCGCTAATCCAGTTAGGGGAACATGGCGTCGCTCCCAGCGCCAGAGCCCTCCACTCTTCAGAGGTCCTGCTAAGCACATGCCAGGGCAGGCTCCCCAGCAGGCACAGGCAGGGCCTGAGACCCGGAAAGGCTGAGGGCATGGCCCAAGGTCTTGCAGAGGAGTTTGGGCAGGGAATTGAACCCAGAGCTCCTGGATTCCAGCAGGGGCAGAAATGTTGGTCTAAATATTTGGAGCAAGTGAATGCCCTGTCTTTGACATTCTCAGTGCAGTCATCCCTCCCACCCCCAGCACCGTCATGCTGTCCCCCCACACAGCCCCACTGGCTCCCCCAGTGCAGCCATGCTGTGTGTTAACTCATCCTCCCCCACCCCTAGCACAGCCACGCTGTCCCCCAAGCCCCTGCAGCAAAGTGCTGCCCACCCTCGCCCAGCTCCCTGGAAATCCAAGTACCTGCTAGACCATCTCCCCAGAACACCCAGCACAGCCTAGCTGTCCCCAAGCTCCCTTGCACCCTCTGCTTTTCCTCCTGCTCCCCTTCCCAGCTAACCTCCTGCTCTCTCCCCACCCACCACTTCCCCTCCTATAGTGCCCCCCTCCCCCCATTCCTGCAGTGGTTCCCTGGGCTTCTCTCCTAGCGTCTCCTCTTCCTGCCACTGCCATTTTGAAGGCACTAGGGCTGCTGGAGGGAACGAGGCTGGGACCAGAGCAATCTTTCCCCCAGGAAGTTGTAGGGGACATGTCTATGGGTGCTCTGCCCTTCCCCCCTCCTTTTATGCACAGAGCACAGTAATGATCCCAGGCGAGCTCCCTCCCTCTGGCCTATGTTTCAGAGAGGAACCTCACAAGGTATCTGGCCAATGGTACCATGGCAGGTTGTGGGGGCTGGGTCTCACCCTGTCCCTGTCTCCCCCTCCCACAGGGTTTCTTCCGGCGCAGCATCCAGAAGAACATGGTGTACACCTGCCACCGCGATAAGAATTGCATCATCAACAAGGTGACACGCAATCGCTGTCAGTATTGCCGCCTGCAGAAGTGCTTCGAAGTGGGCATGTCCAAGGAGTGTGAGTGTCCAAGAGGTGGGGCTGGGCTTCTGGTCAAAGGCTGGTCAGAGGGAGAGGGGAGCTGGGCTCTTGGTTGGAGGGGGGCTAATGGAGGGGCGGGCTAGCGGACTCTGCAGGACAAGTCCCTGGGATGGTGAGCTGTTCAGAAAGCAGTTTACCCACTGTAGGGGGTAGTTTGTGACCGCTAAATCTAGCGCTTGAATGTGAATGACCACACACAATTCTCTCTCCACACTCGCTCACGCTGCGCACGCGCGCGCACACACACTGATTGGGATATTTACCCCTCTTCGAAGCATTCCTAGTAATCGGTCCTTTGGGCTGCATTCGCATGGGCAGACTGACCCCTGGGGGCAACTGTCTCACTTCATAAAGTGAGACAATCCCCTGGACTGTCAGGTGGAGGCTGTGGCGAGGGGAGCATTTTGCCAATTACATCTGGTGCGACGGCTGCAGCCATATGTCTCGGACTTGGATCTGGCCGCCATCATCCATGCTTTCATTACCTCTCGACTGGACTGCTGCAGTGCGCTCTACGTGGGGCTGCCCCTGACGACCGTCTGGAGGTTGCAGCTAGTGCAGAATGCGGCAGCCCGCCTCCTGACAGGGACGGGCCGCCATGAGCATATTACACCTGTGCTCCGCACTCTGCACTGGCTGCCTATTGTCCAAAGGACCCAATTCAAGGTGCTGGTTATGACCTATAAAGCCCTAAACGGCTTGGGTCCTGGTTACCTGCGAGACCGCCTCAGACCCCGGGTTCACTCGCGACCCTTGCGGTCGGCCGGGGATGCCCAGATTGAAGTCCCCCGGGTATGCCGGGTGGCGACGGCACAAAGGGCGTTCCCGGTGGCTACACCTCGGCTGTGGAATTCCCTCCTGGTGGAGGCCTGCTTATCCTCAGATCTCCCCTCTTTCCGTAGATGTTGTAAAACCTGGCTGTTCCGCCGGGCCTTCGGGGGGGGGGGNNNGGGGGGGGAGGGTTTTTTTATTGTTTTATTACCTTGAAAATCACTGTGCCCATTATATTTTATATTATACCTTAATTGTTTTGTAGTATTTTGGATGATTTTATTATTATGATGTACGCTGCTCCGAGCTGCCGTTCTGCAGGAGGGAGCGGACTATAAATACTCATATAAATAAATAAATAAACAATTCCATGGGTGCAGCTTCTCCTACTCCTGAGGGTGTGTGTCTGTGTGAACAGGCAGGCACTAGGTGAAGTAACACCCTCTTCTGGTTCATACACCTTACTCCCCTGGAAAAGGGGGACTACCCCCTTTGTGAACTCCAGGGTGGACATATTCCATTCCAGAATTTAAAAAAAAAAAATCTGCAGGAGTTTACGGGACTCCTGGCCTGATTCCATGGGTCCCTGCCCCTATTCTCACAGGGATGAGCTGTGTGGGTGGGGGGGATGCTGGGGATTGCCTCCCATCCCAGCCTGCTTGGGCCCTCCCTCACCTGCTCTTACCAGCAGCAGGAGGAACTTCCTGAATGGCAGCAGCAGCAGGAGGAGCTCAGCAGCAGCGGCAGGAGGAACTCCCCGGGCAGGCGGGTAGTGGCAACCCACTCCATCTGAAGATCCAGGGCCCTGGAGTGCCTGCTGCCGCCCCTAGACAGAGGCTCCTAAACAGCTGTGACAGGGACCTCGGAGTTGGCCACCACAGCCAGTGATGTTAAAGCATGCACGCCAACACCCAGCATGCCTCCAGGGAGAAATGATTGTGCGCATGCACCCGAACTCCATGCTTTAAGGTCACCGGCTGCAGCAGCTAACACCGAGGTTCCTGCCACAGCTGCTTAGGAACCCTGTTATCTGGTGGTGGCAGGCGCTCCAAGACCCTGGAAGGAGTGGGTTACCACCACCTGCCATGGGAGCTCCTTCTGCTGCTGCTGCAGAGTTCCTCCTGCTACTGCAGTCGCCACCCAGGTTGTTCCTCCTGCTGCCCGTAACAGCAGGTGAGGGTAGCAGGGAGAGAGCTGCCAAGCAAGCTGGGGAGGGTGTAGGGGAGGCAACCCCAGCACCTGCAGTGAAGGGGTGACAGCGCACCAGGGCCCAGTGGGTGGGGGGCAGTGGCATCAGTCCATGCAAGCCACTGACTGGCCCTTGTGCTGTGATGTCACCTGTCAATCACTACGCACAAGCCAGTCACCTGTCAAACTGCGCACAAGCCAATCAGAGGCTTGCGTGCAATGATTGACGGGTAACATCACAGCTTGGGAGCCAGTCAGTGGCTTGCATACGCTGATGTCACTGGACAAGGAAAATTCCATGCGGAATTTCCCTGATTCTTTGGGAATCTGACCCAGGGCCAGGTTCTGTACAGAATACGCGAATTGCAGAACCGTGTTTAGCACAGGGGCCTGCCTATGATTCTGTGACATTTAAAGCCAAGCAGGAGATGTGCTTGGGTTACAGCCCCAGGGGGAGTCTAGCTCAGGGTGCTTGCTCAGTGAGGGTTTGGGAAGGCACAGCAGACTTGATTCAGAGAAGCAAGGCTTCCTATAAGCAGGGTGTTATAGGGACTGTGATCTGATCCCAGCGATCTGCATCTGTGGTCCTGGGGAGGGGTTCATTCTCTTGTTCCCTCGTTGCCCCACAATCCGCCCCCCAACTGGCCTGGCTGGCGTTTGCCAGAGGGCTTTCTGGTGGCATTTAGGAGGCACTCCCCACTGAGAATAACACTGGTGTTTCTGCTGCCCTTGTGGAACTGAGCAGGTGTGGAAACCCTACCTCCCCCCACAAAAGGCCCAGCTAGAAACTGTAGGGAATTTTGGAACATTCAGAGAAAGTTTTGGTTTGGGGCCAGTTTTCCAGCCATTGTAGAGATTGTTCAGGATTGGATCTTCACTTGTGGTTTCCACTCCAATCCCTGAGTGTGTGGGGTGCGTAAGGGGTGCCCTGTTTCAAGGGGTCCCCAGTGGTCCCCAGCAATTGCCAAGGAGCCAAGGTGAGAGGAGGGGCGCTGTATCTAGCACTTGGTGAATAATGACACCCCCACCCCGCGCAGACCCATGGGGATTTTCCAATTTCACCCGAGCGGGCGGGGGACACCCCGCTTTGTGCTGGATCCAGGCTGTTTCCCAGGCAACGGGTGATTGATGATGTCAGAGATAAATGACGCTGACAGGGCCCTCCTGGCGTCTGCGTTGCCAGTTGTCATGGCGCCCGACTGTATTAAAAAAAAAAAAAAAACTTCGCTGCAGCAACGCCAGGGGTTAGATTAATAAACCTGGGGTGTGGGGGGGGGGGGGGGG
>QEPC01015012.1:519466-538036 GCA_003113815.1 Sphenodon punctatus | reverse complement strand
GGGGTGTATCGGGGCGCCTCTTCTGGCTGTCTCTGGCCCTCTCCCCACCCCCACCCTGCCAGCTGCCAGTCCCCCCAGGCTGATGGACATGGTGCCCCAGCTGCAGCCCCCTCCCCACTGGCCAGTCTCCTCTGCGCTTTATTGAATTTGCCGAGCAGACATGAGTGATTTCCGAATTATCCCCCCGTCCCCCCCTCGTGCCGCAGTGAAATTTACCGAGCCGGCATGAGCGATGGGCCCGTCTGGCTAATCGCCTCCTAACGACTCCATCGCCGGCTGGGGAAGAGGGGGGCAACCAGACATGGTGTTACCTCGGGAGTCTCGCAGCCCAAAAGGGATGACCTCCCCCAAACACACACAGCCACACACACCCTCCAAAAGCCTTGCACGCAGACACATCAGTCCACCCCCCTGTACACACACACACGTGCACACACACAACCGGCGGTCCCCCAGAATCCTGAACATACACACACAGACATCAGTCCCTCCCCTCTGCACAGGCAAACACACACACACACACACACACACACCTTTGTGCAGCTCCAGGGATCCTACACATACTTCCAGCCCTTCCAAACAGACATGAATCCAACCCCCACACATCCTTGTCTGCAGCCCAAGTGATCTCCACACACATGCACACACTTAGCCAGCTCTGGTCTCCTCCTCTGTTGCAGACAGTCTGTGCCAGCCCTGGCCTCTGTGGCCATTTACTGGGCTGAGCCTCCATGGGGGTAGGACTGCTGTTTCCTACACAAGAATGCTGTGTCCCCAGGAGCTGATGTGATGGACTAGTAGAGGCTTGATTCCTAGTCCTGCTGTGATTTGGGGTGCCCCCCCAACTGTCCTTGCCTTGGTTTCTCTGCATGGATCCCATAGTGGCATCCCTCTCTCAGTGGATCCTCCCTCCCAGGCACAGGGACTTTGATCTTGGGGATCTAAGGAGGAGGGGCCCCTTCAGTCTCTCTGGAGCTAGCAAGTGACCCAGCACTGGGGCTGGAACCTGATTCTCTTACCCATCTCTAGGACTGGGGGGAGCCCACAGTTACTCAGCTCCAGCCTGTGAGTGGGAGAGGCTGTAGTCATGACCCTTTGGTTCCCCCAAGAGTGATCCTCCCACTCCACCTTCTCTGCAGCCGTCCGCAATGACAGGAACAAGAAGAAGAAGGATGCCCCCAAGCAGGAGTGCTCTGAGAGCTACATCCTCACACCCGAGGTGGAGGACCTCATTGAAAAGGTGCGCAAGGCTCATCAGGAGACCTTCCCGGCCCTGTGCCAGCTCGGCAAATACACTACGGTAAGTGCTGGACTGGCAAGGGTGGGTGGTTGGATACAGAACTTGGGGGGCAGCGGTAGAGCTGAGGGGAGCCAAGGGCTGGGATACAGGGGCTGCAGGTGGGAACTGAGGACCATTTGGGGATGATCCCTGGACATTGTAGCAAAACATAAGAAGTGCCATACCAGATCAGACCAGTGGTCCATCTAGCCCAGCATCCTATCTCCAACAGTGGCCAACTCCAGTAGCTGAAGAGAAGTACAGGGAGGTGTGACCCATCACCTTCTAACCACTCTCAACTATCGGTAGCCAGGGGTTTAAGCACCAACTAGTAGGTGTTTATGGCTCTGTGCTCTAAGAATCTATCTAATTTCCATTTCAAGCTAGTTATGCCGCTGGCTTCCACAACCTCCTGTGGCAATGAGTTCCACAACTGTATTGTCCGCTGCTGCCCACAGATTCCATTTTGAAGTCTGCCTTCTGATTCACTGGAGCAGAACACACCCAGAATAGGAGTGCCAAGCAGACAGTTGAAGGGAGAAAATACTTCCTTTTGTTCATTTTAAATCTGATGCCATTGGACAGAGGTTGGGGAGAGTCTGGATTTCTGGTTTCTGCTCCCAGTTGTTGCTGGGCAATAATGCCCCTGCAGCCTCTCCCCTGCAGCCTCACTTGGGTGTACTAACCATTCGGGTCCATGCAGGGAGTGGATGGTAGTGCCGTTGCGTGGGTGCTTTGTGTCACTCTGGCCCCCGTCTCTCCATAGAACAACAGTGCAGACCAGCGAGTCTCGCTGGACATTGACCTGTGGGACAAGTTCAGCGAACTCTCCACCAAGTGCATCATCAAGACAGTGGAGTTCGCCAAGCAGCTGCCAGGTTTCACCACGCTCACCATTGCCGACCAGATCACGCTTCTGAAAGCTGCCTGCCTCGACATCCTGGTGAGCGACTCCCCTTGTCCAGATCCCTTTGACTTCTTTCCCCGGGGTCCCCATTTCCCCTGTGCTAGGCAGCCATGGTGAGGGGCTGACAGGAGGCTGCTCTGAGCTCCAGGCTTAAGACCTTTCTGTTTGACCAGGTGTTTGGCGGGCAGGGATTGGTGGATTTGGGAAAGGGTTGTGGAGGGATTAAGGGAATTTTAAAATATGTTTTTATTGATTGTAAGCCACCCTGATCCTTAATGGGTAGAGCGGCATATAAATTTATAAATTAAATCAATAAAATTATGGGTTAACGCCAAGTGTGCAGTTCCTCTCCTGGCCTGGCAAGGGCAATGCTTTGGCCGGGTGCACAGTTCCTCTCCTGGTCCAGTAGGGGCAGCGCTCACTCTCTTCTTCCTCCAGATCCTGCGGATCTGCACACGCTACACCCCAGAGCAGGACACCATGACCTTCTCCGATGGGCTGACTCTGAACCGCACTCAGATGCACAACGCCGGCTTTGGGCCACTCACTGACCTGGTCTTCGCCTTCGCCAACCAGCTGCTGCCGCTGGAGATGGACGATGCTGAGACGGGGCTGCTCAGTGCCATCTGCCTCATCTGTGGGGGTGAGTGCCAGGGTGATTGCTGGGACAAGAGGTCTGTGTGTGTGGTGGGGTGGGTGAGCACCAGGGGCTGTAGGGGAACAGCGGTGAGAGCTGGAGGTTTGGAGGTGGGTGAGTGCTGGGGGCTGTAGGAAAGCTCCGGTGAGAATTGGGGAATTGAGTGGGGGAGTGCTGTTGGTGGGGGTTGGCAGGGAAGCAGGGTATGATTTTTAGGGGACTGTGTGTCCCGCCAACAGATCATCCCATTCCCTCCCATGTGCCCTGCAAAGTTGCAGCCCTCCCTTCTGAGGGTTTGCCATCGAGTGGACTGGGGAGAGTCAGGTGGAGAAATATGGCGTGAGGCGCTGGCTTGGGCTGGAGAGACATCACCACTCTGCTGGGGGTTGTCTCTCCCCAGTTACTGCCCTAGCAGTGGTGGGGGAGGGGCTAGTTATGGGAACCCCTGCCCAGTGGTTCTGCTGGAGTCAGAAAGGGCAGCTGGTTGGAGTCTCCTCTTGCCTACTTTGGTTTATGGTGGGGAGTGGTTTGCTTTAGCCCCATGGCAGACACTGACCCCACTTGTCTCTTCTCCTGCACCCCCAGACCGGCAGGACCTGGAGCAGCCTGAACGGGTGGACAAGCTGCAGGAACCATTGCTGGAGGCGCTGAAGATCTACGTAAGAAAGAGGAGGCCCAACCGGCCCCACATGTTCCCCAAGATGCTGATGAAGATCACAGACCTGCGCAGCATCAGCGCCAAGGGTGAGGGGTGGAGCCATGGAAATGGGCAGGGCCTCCAGAGTGTCATTGTGGGGCTAGGGAATGGGGCAGAGCTTCTCCCTCCCTTTTTGGGCGCCACAAGTGGTACCAACTTACTTGGCCCCCTTCGCTTTTGGGAATGGCTCTCCCGATCCCCCCCATGTTCCTCCTGCTGGCTCCTTGCTGTACTCGACTTACCGCTGCAGGAAGGAGAGGAGCTGCGTACAGAGGGTTGAGGCTGGAAGAGAGGGTGAGGGCTGGATTCAAAGAGGAAAGGCAGAGAGGAAGCTGAGTCAGGTTTGGGAAGTGGGGGGAAACACAGGAGGAATTAGCAAGGTGGGTGGGAAAAGGAGCTGGCGGGACAGTGTGGCTGTGCACCAAGGGGGCGAGCTGGGAGCTTGTGGAAGGGTGAGGCTGAAACCACATGGGTGCTGGGGACTTGTGGGGTGGTGATGCTGTGGCTGCACTAGGGATGGGCTGAAGATGTGGGAGCAGTGTGGCTGCATGGGAAGGGGATGGCACTGGAGGTTTAGGCCAGCGTTCCTTCCTTCCCTGTGGCTGCTACTAGGGTGTGGGTCCCTAACTACCATGGGTGGGAAGGGAGTTGCTGGAACATCTCTGCCCCACACTGACCAGGTGTGTTCCTTCAGGGGCCGAGCGCGTGATCACACTGAAGATGGAGATCCCAGGCTCCATGCCACCGCTGATCCAAGAGATGCTGGAGAACTCAGAGGGGATGGACACCTTGGCGGGGCAGACAGCCTCTTCCTCTCGCATGGCTGGCCTGGCCCCTCCTCCAGGTAGCTGCAGCCCCAGCCTTTCCCCCAGCTCCACCAGAAGCAGCCCGGCCACACACTCGCCGTGACCCTCGCACACCACTTGGAAGTGCTGCTGACGCTTTCTGAGCTCTCCTGCCCCGGGACACATGGACAGATGGGGCTGAGGAGCAGGATGGACGATGCTGAGAGCAGCCCTCCCCCACTGCAGGGCGCCCGGCTTCATACCGACACCCTCTCCTTCCGTGGCTTCCGGCGACAGGGTCCCACGGGCAACCACAACTCCGTAGCAGGAGTAGAACTGGATTTACGCCCAGAATTTCCCACCCACCCACTAAGACCAGCTTTCTCCGGTTGGGGGGGGGGGGGACAGGATCCTTACAGGAGACCAGATCTCTCGACCGAAAGACAGACACGATGATTTGAAAGACGGATGCTCCAGAATCAGGAGCAAGTCTTGTAAAACAGCAACTGATTTCAGCAAAGTTCACCTCCCTACCATGGCACCCTACCCCCCCTTACATACACACACATACACTGTCACGAGCGCGCTCACAGTGAAAGGTTGCCTGCTCCATTGCTGTGGTATTTGGTTGAGTTGCATTTCAAATGTTCCTGGGATTTTAGAGGTTGTTGATATTGTTTTATTGTTCAAAAAAATGTTTTCCTAACAATCCAGTCATTTCTTGTCCTCATCGACTGTTCCAGGGCCACACAAAATGATCTCTAACCGATTGCCCCTTACCCCCCCACCCGCACACACACGCCTACGTCACCAGCAACTAACAATCCAGCAAGCTCTTCAGGTAAAATAAACACACACAGAAGTGAGGAGGGAAAGAGTCCTTTAAAAAGAAGAGAAGAAATTATATATATATATATATATATTATATATATATAAATATCTATAAATATCTATAAATATGTTTTAAAGGCTTTGTAAAAGTTTGGAAATCGGGTTTTTTTTAATGTGTAGGGAAGGTTGTGAAGAGGAGGCACAAAATGGGGGCAGCTGCAATTTATCAAGCAAATTGGATGGGGGGGGGAAGTTAGCTTCTCATGGCAATATCTTTCACTGTGTTGAAACACCACCAAAAAGAAATGGTCTTTGTCAGGTTCTCACAACCAGAACTGAAATCTTGCCATTCCACCGCCCCCCCCAGCCCCCAAATTTTCAGCTGTCAGAAACACCACTGAATCTAAAAATTTCATAACCGTTTTATTCCTGGCCAAAAAAATCAAATTTCCTAGAAAATCAGGTTAGAATTTTGTAAATTTCCTTTGTTCTGGCAAATGAAATCAGGAAAGTAATTACTTTTCAGCAGAAGAAAATTTGGGGGAAATTATGGAAAAGTTCAAAATTAAATAATTGAATGGAAAAAATTGGTTCTGGTGTAAAATTCCTGTATTCTGGCAAACAAGTATCTTCCTGGTATTTTAGAGTTTTTGATCTTTGGCAAAAATGCAAAACTTCAGAGGCCACGATTCACAAACCATTTACTCTGGATTAGTCCCATTGAAGTCCAGTGGACTTCTCCAGAGTAAATGGTTTGTGGCTCTTAGCCAAAATAAAAAATTTAATGAAAAAACTGTATCTCAAAATTTTCTTGGAAAATGGATCTAAAGTTTCCTGATTTCTGTTGTTTCTGGAGATCAACGTTGGGATCCTGGCAATTGGAATTTAAAAAAACAACAACATGAGAGCTTGGAAAAACAACAAATATATTAGGTTTCCTTTTAAAAACCAAACAGCCTAAATTCCAGCTGTCTCCATCGCTAAATGTGGGGGTGGGCGGGGTAGGGGCAGGGTTCCACACACGATTTGTTGTTACATTTTTTTTCCTGTTGAGATTTTAGTGGCGTTAGAATCTACAACGAGAAATTTAAAGAAAATAGGGGGAAAATATGCAAAAAAAAAAATAATAATTCCGGAAGCTGCCCCCTTCCAGCAAAGGGGGGGAGGGGGCGGCTCCGCACCTCTCAGATGTATATAAAGCTGTTATTGTTTCATATAAAAAACTTAATTACTGTTGAATCTCAGACTCTGCCACTTGATTCTGACAGCTCTGGTAGCTCACTTGATGTTTCCATGTGGGTGGTTTAGTCTGTGTATCCCCCCCCCCCCCACCAGAGACTCAATGGTTCAGGCTCATGTAGCTTCTGGGCCTTTTCTAGAGCTGTCCCAAATATGCAAATAAGAAAGCCCAAATCTAGTCTAGGTGCCCAGTTTCAACAACCCAGTTTGAATCTTGAATTAGCTAATCTGATTCCACAGTGCTGTGCTTCAGAGCTTTTATTGGATGTGGGTGTTCAACCACATCCTCCGCATCGTTTGACAAGCGTTACCCAATTGGCAACTTCCAGAAATTCACAGAGCCAAGACTAACCACCCAAGGAGAGGTGAATCCCAAGGGGCAGCAGAACGAATGGGAGACCTAAGTGAGGCCTGATCATTTGCAGAGTCCCATAGTGCAAGGTGTAATTCAGAGCTGGGTGAGAGGATTCCTTCCAGACAGTGTTGCTTCTCTGTAGCCGTGCAATGAGACCTTGTGCCAAGAAAGTGTCAGCAGAGAGGAGAGGAGAGACCTGCCAGAGATTTGAGGATGTTGACGGTGGGTCTGGAGTCACAGGGTCTGTGTTGCACTTTGTGGGACAGACAACAGGGAGCAACACACACCTGTTCTAGGATGACCAAAAGCTACAAGTAGAGACTGGGACCAACCAGAGCGCACCGATGCCTGAAATACCAGAGAACAATTTTAGAAAAAGAAGAATCCAAATGTTCCAAACAGGTGAGCCAGACCCATGCTGCAGGGGAAGGCAAAAAAACCCCAAAACACCACCAAAAAAGCCTCAGTCAACCTCCAGTCTGTCTGGAGGGAAAATTCCTTCCTGACCCCAAATATGGCAATCAGTTAGACCCCGAGCATGCGCGCAGGCCCCACCAGCCAGGCACCTGATACACAATATAGCACCCAGGCTTCAGAATGCCCCGACAGTCCCACCTCTAGCGGCAGACAACTCGGTTGCTTCAAGAAGAAAGAAAAAAAAAATGTGTTGTTTTTTTTTGGGGGGGTGGGGAATTCCTCTTGTAGCATCAAATATCTCACAAGTACCTCACAAGTTGGGTGTCATAAATTATCCAACTCCATTTTAAAGCTATTCAGATTCTTTGCTCCCACAACTGCCCCTGGAAGCTTATTCCAGTAGTTCACTGCTCTCATGATTAAAAACCTTCTTCTAATTTCTAATTTAAATTGATTGATAACCAGCTTGTATCCATTAGTTCTTGTGCCCACACTCACCTTTAGTTTGAACAAATCTTCCCCATCTATTGCGTTAACTTCCCCATATATATTTGTACAATGTAATCATATCTCCCCCCCCAGCCTTCTTTTTGATAGGCTGAATAAGCCAGGCTCTTTTAGCCTCATCTTGTATGGTAAGGCCTCCATTCCGCTGATCATCCTGGGAGCTCGTCGCTGCACTGGTTCCAGTTTAAGTTCATCCTCCTTGAACGTTGGTGACCAGAACTGAACACGGTACTTCAGATGTGGTCTTACTAGAGCCTTCTACAGAGGCAGCAATACCTCCCTACATTCACAGCTCATAGTAGTTTTATGGTCAGTTATAACCCCCAAGTCCCTCTCCTCTGTTTCCAACTGATGAGTTCTTAGCTGGTAACTAAAATTCTTATAATTAAACTACAGATGCATAACCTTGCATTTTACACTATTACATTTCATCCCATTCCTGACACTCAAATCCATGAGGCCATCCAGTTCATCCTGTATGATTTTCCGATCCTCTTCTGCATTAGCAATTCCTCCCAACTTCGTATCAGCAGCAAACTTCATTAGCACACGCTTACTTCCCTCACCAAGGTCAGTTACAAATATATTAAATAAGACGGGCTCCAAGACAGATCCTTGAGGCACTCCACTAGCAACCTCTCCCCAGCTAGAAAGTCCACCTCTCGGCACAACCCTTTGTTTTCTTCCAGCTAACCAAGTTTGTACCCATTTATCTTTCTCCCTTCAACTCCTTGCTTGGCACTCCAGCCCACTACTGGCAGGGTGCAGAATACCAGGATCCTCTCACGTGGGCCTCCAGGCCTTCTCTACTTTCTCCTAGGTCATCGCTTGGGACGAACTCAAACTGGGAGAAACAGGGAGCATCTCGCACCTGGTCTGCCCACAAATCTGTACATTTGAGGTCTGCCTTCCAAATACCTGAAGCAGGCCTCAGACATGCAGATGTGTGGGTGAACCAGGTGCAGGACACTCCTGGTTTTTCCCAGTTTGAGTTTGCCCCAAGTGGTGACCTAGGAGAAAGTAGAGAGAGGGCTTGGAGGCTCAGGTGAGAAGGTCTCTGGTACTCTGCCCCCTCTGGCAGGGAGTGGGCCAGAATACCAAGCAGGGAGCTTCATAGAAGGAAAATTCACTGGTAAGTGCCCCAATTTTCTTTTTTTAATAATTCCCATCTTTTCCTGCTTAAGCAGTAATTTACCATGCGGCACAGTATTAAATGCCTTACTAAAATCCAAATAGACTAAATCCACTGCATTCCCTCTATCCAGAAAGCCAGTTATTTTTCAAAATATATCCGATTGTTCTGGCATGATCTACCCTTTATAAACCCATGCTGCATTTCATCATGTTTTCCCTTTGCTACCATAATCATTAATCAGTATCTGCTGTAACATCTTACATACCACTGAGGTTAGGCTAACAGGTCTGTAGTTACCTGGAGTCATTTCTACTCCTTTTCTTAAAGACAGGTACAGCAGCAGTTGCTCTTCTCCAATCATTAGGTACCACCCCCAAATGAATGGTTTTACTAACTATCCTACCTAATGGACCTGAAATGTCATGGACTAGCACTTTAAATATTCTTCGATGAAGATTATCTGGTCCTTCTGATTTGATTACATTTAAGTACTTTGAGTTTTGCCTCTACTGGTGCTATGGTAATTTCCATTACCCCACAGTCCTAATCAGTTATCCTGTGTTCATAAGTGACCCCTCTCATCCTCATTAATAAAAACTCAAAGTATTCACTTAGAATTTGTGCCATGCATACATTATCTTTGATCTCTACTCCATCCTTGCTATACAGTAGTCCTACTTGGTTTTTTTTGTTTTCTCATTATTTATGTAATTATAAAAGCTCTTACTCTTTAGTTTAATTTTCTGGGCAAGGTCTAGCTCTGTTTGGCTTTTGGCAAATCTTACTTTATTCCTATATTTTCTATCCTCAGAGGTAGTTTTCTTTACTAATCAACCAACTTTCCCACTCCCTGTAAGCTCGATGCTTATTCTTAATATCCTGTTTAATTTGGTTATTCAACCAATTGCCTTCCTACAAGAGATTTCCCCTTTCCAGGTATGCAAATTTCAGAAATTGTCTGAACCTTGCACTTGAAAAAATTCCAGCCATCTGCCACATTATGGTTCAGAATGTCCTCCAATTAACCTCCCTAATTAGTTTCCTTAATTTCCAAAATCTGCCTTTTTAAAAATAAAAACTTTAGTTTTGTTACTGATCACTAGATCCAAGATTATCCCCAATAACTAAGTTATCGATAGTATCTTCACTATTTACTAAAATCAGATCTAAAATAGCATCCCCTCAGGTTGATTGAATGACAGCTTGATGAAGAAATTTGTCATCCCATCCAGGGAGATGCTACCCAGCAAAGGTAATTCCCCACCCTGCAAGTGCCCTCTGCTGGACTCTGCATTGCCTGTGGCCACCCTGGGATTGAGCTGGGGTGACAGTTATGCCATCCATGGGGAAGGAGGCTCTGCTGTCCTGACATTGCCATGGAAAGCAGCTGGCGTAGGAGCAGGACAAAGACCTAGGCTGGGGGGCTTGGTTCTGCAGAATCTAGTGGAGGTGCCCATGCAGCTATATTTGTGCTGTCCCATAATGCCCCTGGCCAGGGCAGAGGTCTGATGCCTTCCAGCTAGCTTGGCCTGATCCTCTCTGAACAGAGACAAAGGCGCTCTTATCTTTCGTTGGGAGTTAACATTTACTGCAGTTTGACAGCTCTATGGCCGCCTGCACAGTGGTAGCAGCAGGAAGGAGGGTGAATGGGGCAGGCAGGGCAGGATCTGCCAACCTTTGGACCAAAGTTCCTCTCTTGTGTACACCTGTGGCCAATGCATGCCTATCCTATCTACTGGCTCCATTCCCTGTCCTGTTGCATTACTCTCCCCAGCCAGTGCTCCAGTCCTGGTTTTGCAGGCACAAACCAAGCACAGCTCTACCAGGTGGGAGGTGCCTATAGGGCTCAAGGAAGCTGGTACCAAGCAAGCAAATAATTGCCCCAGAGCATCCAGGGCAGCAGTGCCCGCTAAAGAAGGAAAGCTAGAGACTGCAAGCTGGGAACACCCATCTGTATTTCAGGTTGGCAGGGCCAGGATATGACATGACAGGGGCCACCTTTCCCTGTGGGGAGCAGGAAACAGCCCAGATGCTTTGCTGCTGGGGGGTCGGCCAAGCTGACATCTGGTCAAACCAGCCATGGCTATGGCAGGACAGAAAGCCTGTTCCTTTTGAAGCTTGGAGCTGGGTACAGTGCAGGGCCTATGTGGCACTAACAGCCACTCCCTATCCTTAGCTGAGCTCCAGCCCTAATGGCAGAGGGCTGGGTTAGCACCAAGAGGCTCTGAGCTCCCTTTACCAGCTACAGAGGCAGCTGAGAATTTGCCAACAGTGTCAGCAGTGCTACTCGACCAAGAGGAGCTGGCTCTGCTGCTCCTTCATTGGAAACTAGCTGTGGGCCAGAGATTTGGTCAGAACTATAGTCAACAGGCTGGAGCTGCAGCTACCCGGAGGGAAAGGGGGAGCAGAGCAGGTGGAGGACATCTGGTTACAGCCACTGGGGTGGGGGCATTTTGTTCCTGGGAAGTTTGCCCTCCTGCCCCCTGGCATTATGGGGAGCTATCCCAGAGTGCAATGCTGCAAGGGGCTCAGCAGGGTGAGCCTCACTTCAGCAATCCCTCCTTACATGAAGATGCCCCGTTATTCCCCACAGGCCTCACTTCCTAAGCCCAGGTCTTTGGAGAAAAATGGCCCCCTATTTCCCATCCCCCACCCCTGCTTACCATCACCTAGTGGCTGCCCAAGATAATCTCTGGAGAGGTGGAGACTTTATTCTCACAGATCCTAGCTTGTAGGGAGATAGTTGTTTTTTTTGAGGGAGTGTGTCGTGTAGTTGCACTCCCATGCCCTTTCACCTCAGGCCTGCCTAAGCCCTCTGCAATTTTCATCTATTTCCTCTTAACTCCCTGCCTCAGCTCAGCCTTCGTTCCCTCTAATGTGCAGGCCTCAGAACGGAGGCTGTTCTGCCAGTCAATACCTGACTGGAGGGAAATTAAGCATTTTTATACACACCTTAAAGTACTGGTCTTCAATCTTCTAGGTTTACAAGTCCACAAGTAAGTTCCCGATGCATTATTCACACAGACACTGCCCTGAGGCAGTTCCTGGATGCATTCTTCACACAAACTGCCCTGAGGCAGCCTAAGTAGCTGCAGTTGTAGAGGTGAGGGGCTGCCATGGAAACCACATGACCACAGCTGCCTGGAGCAAAGCAGTTTACCAAGAGAACTTTTACACACACAAGTTCTGGGAGAAATTCTATGCAGAAGTTCAAAGAGCCAGATGTTTAAGATCTGGGTGAGTGATTTAGACACACAGAAAGTTCAGGATGTAACAGCAAACATCCAGGCGAAAAGTGTGTAAAAACACCCATTGTTAGGTCCCATGTTTTGCAGTCCATGCTGCCAGACCCAAAATTGCTGGCATGGCTCAGGGAGCTGCAAGAGCCTAGAGTTTGGCAGAACGAGTCCAGGGTACGTTGCTGGAGCATCGATGCAGCTCACTGAGTGGTAACATGAGGGGAGGGTTTCCCCCACCCAGGTATGTTCTGGCCATGTGAACAAACGTTCCTGTGGCCTCCCCTAGCTGGGTAAGGACCGTGGGGGGCAACGTGCGGCCACACGGCCGTGTTCCTGATGTCACACACACACACACCCCGGCATGACGGACAGCCATGGCTGCCTATTAAGGGCAGTCATGGCTTGCCACCATGGCAACCCCCCACACCAGGATAAGCCAAGGCCAATAACACACATTCCTGCCCGCTTGGACTCAGCCAGGCAACAGCTGGGCATGGACTGTGGACCCAGGTCATACCGTGCCCATATTTCCCATCCAGCTCCTCCATGGCCAGGGTAGGAACGAAGCCCACATCTGGCAAGTTGCAAACAAATGGCCCCCTATGACGCTGGCCCAGTTGAACTTAACTGGGCCAGAGTCATGTGTTTTTACCCACTGTCTCAACTGCATGCACACCCCTGGGCTAGGGCTACTTATACCCCTTAGGGCAGATGGGGGTGGGGTGAGTAGCCAGGGTCCAGGAAAACTAAGAATCACAGAATGTCTGAGTTGCAAGAGATCTTGAGGGTCATCTAGTCCAACCCCTGCTTGGCTGTAGGATGATTATAACTGCAACATCCCCAACAACCTTTAAAAAAAAACAAAAAAACACCCTCCAGCGATGACGAGCCTATGACGCCCCTAGGAAACATGTTCCATTGCCAAACAGCTGTTACTATTAGGAATTTTTTCCTGATTTCTAAGGGCATTTTCAGACCAGCCTCTCTTCACCCACTGCAGTGTTGCCCGATGGGTGCCCTGTAACATGTATAGTGGGTGGAGTGTGCATTGTCTGAAAACATCCAAAGTGAAATCTACCATTGACCCCATTGCTACTGCTGCCCTCTGTAGCGACGCAGCACAGTTACTAGCCATCTTCTTGGTGGCAGCCCTTTAGTTATTGGAAGACTATCATCATGTCTCCCCTTAATCTTTGCTTTGCTAGACTAAACATGGCCTGTTCCTTCCATTTTTCTCCTAAGATCTTTGTTGACCTCCTTTGAATCTGCTCCAATTTGTCAGTGTCCTCCTTGAAACGCGGTGCTTAGGACTGGGCACAACACCCCAGCTGAGATGCCCAGCGCATAATAGAGTGGAATTATCATCTCCACAGACTTGGAGACAACACTTCTATTAATGAAACCTAAAATTGCATTCACCTTTTTTGCAGCTTCATCACATTGCTGACTCGCATTCAGTTTGTGATCAACCACAATCTCCTGTGCTGCTGCCAACTCATGTATCCTCCCTCCATCTTATACTTGTGCATTTGTTTTTTCTTTCCTAAATGTAGAGCTTTACATTTACCTCAGTTGAATTTTATTTTGTTAAATTTCAGCTCAGATTTCCCAATCTATCAAGATTTGTTAAAAAGAATTCTAGTTCTATCGACAAAGGTGTTAGCTAAACCTCCCCATTTTATGACATCTGCAAACTTGGAAGGGAGTCCCTCCACCCTCCTTCATGTAAGTCATGAATAATGTTGAACAGCACCTGACCCAGGACAGAGCCATGGGGGACTCCACTGGATACTTTCCTCCCATTGATGAGGATACTCTGAGTATGGTTCTTCAACCAGCCATGAGTTCATGTTGTTGTTGTGGCTTCCAGTCTACACTTTACAAGCTTGTTGGTTAGAATCTCACGTGAAACTTTGTCAAATGCATTGCTAATCAAGATATATTACGTCCACAGTGTTCCTCTCATCTACTAAACTAGTTATTCTAGCAAAGAAAAAGACAAGATTAGTCTGGCATTAGTTCCTGACAAATCCATGCTGACTACAAGCATTAACTGCATTATTATCAAAGTGCTTACAGACTGACTCTCTTAAAATCTGTTCTAAGTATCTTCCCAAGTATTGAAGTCAGGCTGACTGGTCTGTAATTTCCTGAATCCTCCTCCCCTTCCCCCCCCTTCTTTTTTTTAAGACAGGGATGTTTGCCTGTCTCCAGTCTTTTGGCACCTCAACTGTTTTCCAAAAGTTCTCAAAGATAGTGACAGAGGTTATGAGAGTACTTCCAACAGTTCTTTCGGTACCCTGGCTCGTCCAGCCCCGAAGACTTGAATTAATTCAAAGTAATCAGGTACTCTCTACCTCTTTATCTATTTGGTCCTACAACCTTTTATCCTTTGTTCATACAGCCTTTTCCAGGCTGGTCACATTTTCCCCTTTTCTGTGAATACTGAGACAAATTAGGAATTGAGAAGTTCTGCCTTCTCCTTGTCCCCTACTACCAAACCTTTTTGTTTTTAACATCCCTCACTAACCTTAGCTCATTTTGTGCCTTAGCCTTTCTAAGGCCCTTTTCCCATGGGCCGGCAGTGTGGGGGGATGAGGGGAAGCCATGGTGGGTGGGCAGTGCATGAGCAGCCCATCGTACAGATGCCCACCCGCCTATCTCCACCCATTGAGCATCCATCATTGGCGCCCGTTGCGCCATGTGTGGGCGATGAGTGGAGGTGGGTGGAGCGTGGGAGCACAGGAGCACGCATGCACCCCCACCCACCGCCACAGCAATCACACGGAAGATCCCCTCACCGCACCCGTGGCTGAGGGGGGAAACGCATCTATGCAAAAAGGGACTAAAGCCATCCCTACAAGCCTGGGCCGCTTGTCTGTACTCCTCTTTGGTAACTTGTCCCCTTCTTCCATTTCTTGTGGGTTTCTCTTTTGATTCTTAACTAATTGCTAAGCTCCTTGTGCAGCCACATTAGTTTCTTTGAATGGCTCTATTTTTCCTCTGAGCCTTCAGTGTGTCTGCCTTTTTTTTATTTTTATTTTTTAAAGAAAAAGGGAAGTTCTAGCCTTCCTGGCCACCTTTCCCCTTTAGGTGATCTAACCCTCGAACAGGAATATAAGTGGCGCTATACTGGGTCAGACCAATGATCCATCCTGTCTCCGACAGTGGCCAATCTCTGTCTCTTGGGAGAAGCACCCGACAGGTCACAAAGGGCAATCCATTCCCTGTTGTTCTAGCCCCCAACAGTAAGAGGTTACACCCCCCAAACCTACTTGACTAATAGCTATTAATGGGCCTAGCCTCCAAGAACATATCCAATCCCTTTTTAAAACTAGCTGCACTACTGGCCTTGACCATTTCCTCAGGCAGTAAATTCCACAATTTTGCACTGAATTAAAAAATACTTTCTCTTATTTGTTTTAAATCTGCTGCCAGTTAATTTCATGGAGTGTCCCTTTGTTCTAGTACTGCTAGAGAGGGTAAATAACTGCTCCCTGTTTACATGTTCCACATCACTCTTTCAAGCCTCCCTTCATACAGGAGCCATTCCTTACCCTTGATCATTTTTGTTATCTGTGTTCTGCTGTAGATGAAAACACACAATGCTAGCTCCACTTTACCACCACTTTAACATTTCTTATACATGTTGCAGGGCTGCATAGGGCACCAATACAACCCTGCAACATGCATAAGAAATGTTAAACATGGAGTTAGTGTTAGGTCTGTTTTCACCCTAGGGCCTTTTTTACATGGGTGGCACCCATGCATGAACACACAGAAATCTGTGCATTCATGCATGGGTGCCACCTGCATAAAAACCCAGATGTGTGTTCCCGTGCACACTCCTGCACATCCACCTCCACCCATCTCCCATGCATGGAGCAACCGGTGAAAACGGCGGTTGCTCCATGTGTATTGATGGGTGGTGGTAGGTGTAGATGGGTGTGCTGCCGTCTACACCCTCCCCTACCCACGGCGCACACTGACCTCCCCCCTGCCTGTGTAAAAAGGGCCTATGTCTTTTTTGAGATGGGGTGACCAGAGCTGCACACAATACTCCAGGTGCCGTCGTACCATAGATCTATATAGAGACATTACGATATTTTCAGTTTTATTCTCTATCCTTTTCTGAATGATTCCTAACATTGTTACTTTTCTTTTTTCTTTTTCTTTTTTTTTTTTTTTACTGCCGCACGCTGAGCTGAGGATTTCAGTGTATTGTCCACAATGACTCCAAGAGCCTTTTCCTGAGTGGTGACTCCTAATTTAGAACCCAGAATTGTGTACATATCGTTTGGGTTATTTTTCCCTATGTGCATCACTTTGCACTTGTCCACATTAAATTTCATCTGCCATTTGGATGCCCAGTCACCCAGTCTCACAAGATTCTCCTGCAATTCTTCACAATCCACTCGGGTTTTAACTACCTTGAATAACTTGGTGGCATCTGCAAATTTGATCACCCCAGTCTTCACTCTCTTCTCCAGAACATTAATGAATATATTAAACAACACCGGTCCCAGTAGAGATCCCTGGGGCACTCCACTAGTTACTTCTCTCCACTGTGAAAACTGACCATTTAGTCCTAATCTTTGCTTCCTATCTTTTAACCAGTTGCCAGTCCACGATAAGACCCTGTCTCTTATCCCATGACTCTTTAATTTCCTCAAGCGTCTCTTGTGAGGGACCTTATCAAATGCCTTCTGAAAAGAAGGCGTTTGGGATCACACCCAGTATTTCTCTGAGCTTATTAAAACCAGTTTTTTAAAGTCCAAGGCAAAGGTGGAAACAGCCTTTCTTAGGATCATGAACTCTAATGTTACATGGTCATTTCTCCCCAAGGTTCCCCCACCTACACATCATCCACAAAGTCTTCTCTTTTGGTTAGGACCAAGTCCAAGATCGTTGATCCCCTGGTTCCTTCAAACATTTGAAAGAGGTAGTAGTCAGTGTCACCAATGCACAAGAATTTGTGGATAGTCTTTGCATATCAGAATGTGTCTCCCAGCAGATATCAAGAGACCAGCCCCAGCAGGGATTTTAACCCATGCGTCCCCACTTACAGGCTTGTGCTCACCTTCCTTGTAATTTTCCCAGACTCACCTCGCTGTGAGGAGCCGGTACCTTATAAGCCTGTTTCATCCTCCTAACCACAGGCTCGTCATACCACTGCAATTCCTGGTTGTGACCACTAGAGGTCAGTGAAGCGCCACTGGAGCCAGAACCGACCTGCCCCTTGTGCCTGGTCCTGATGTTGCAGAGAGGCAGCTGGTAGCATCCTTCAGGCAGCTCTCTCCTTGTAGTTTCATGGGCATCATAGGGGGAAGGAAGGGCAGCACTGAGGGATGTTCTGTCCCTGCTGCACCAGCACAACCCCACACACACCCTGAGACTGCAGCACAGTTACACCACCCCCTGCCATGGCAATTTCTCTTCTTAACCCCTCTCTCCCCAGCAAAGCCTTTATCATCCCATGATTTCCCTTGCACAGACACACCATCTCCTCAACAAAGTCACTATTCCTCCCCATGCCCCAAATAGCCTCAGCTCACACACCCCCAGCACATTAGATTCCCCATCTTCTTCCCCCCACAAAAACAATCCCTGACCATATCACCACCACCACCTCCTCCTCTTTGGTCCCAGCTCCATTCTGTTCTCCCAACTTCCTCTCCTGTTTCAACCCCTATCCTCACCCCCACTGCCGGCTCGCTGCTGTAGCCCTACCCCTATGCATTCCCCTACAATGACACTCCCAAACCCTGATGACTGTGGCAGGAGCTCCCTGGCCCAATGGGACTGGAACAAGCCTAGGATCAACGAGGATCTGATCGTGGCTCAGTCCCTGCCAGAGAAATGGAGCTGCTATCTCCCACTCTAGCTGGGATTTGCACTAGCAGCCGAGTTGGGGACCCTGGTCAGCAAAGACCGGGTTAATGCAGGGAGGGAGGGAGGGAGGGGGAGGCCCAGTCCTGGGGCCTGCTGTTTGGTTTTCTTTCCCTCATTTTTTTCCAGTCACCTCAGGATGAGAATCCCATCCCATCAACAACAGGAAATGGGAGATACAGGCTGCCTTGGCACCTGGCCACCTCTCCCATCCTGAAAACAGCACCACAACCCCCTTGGCAAAGCAGATGGGGGTGGGGAGGGAAGAGGAGAGAGCACATGGATAACAAAGATCTTGTTTCATGCTCTGCCCTGCCCTTGTTTCATGCTCCACCCCCGCTATCCTAACCCTAAAGTCTAGCTCTGTCATTGCCTCTCTGTCCCAACTGCAGCTCTGCTCTCTCAATCCTAGGATTCCACAGCTCTGTCCCGCCCCTCAGTGTCAACCTGCAGACTCTACTATCCCAGTCCTGGGCTCTCCCAAGTTTTGGTGCTGCTCCTTGATCCCAATCTGCAGCCCCTTGCTATCCCAAGTTCTGGGCTCCCCTAATGCCTCTGGATTGTCAACCCATGTGCCTCAGATTCCCTGTCACTTCCCACTTCAGAAAGCAAACAGGACCTAGAGGGGAGAGGCAAGGAGGCTGGGGGGGGGG
>QEPC01015012.1:506736-517903 GCA_003113815.1 Sphenodon punctatus | reverse complement strand
CCACTCTGTCAATGGTCTCGGCCAACAAGGTGTTCCAGAAGGCTACGAGATCATCGACAGAGCGGGTGTCAAGGTCCTGGGGAAACTCCCCCAGAGAATTCCGGAACCGATCCGGTTCCATAAGTCTCTGTGGGCGGACCGATCTAATAGGTCCTGTACCCTGCCGGGGGCTAACATGCACCAGGATGCACACCTTAAGGAAGTAATAGTCAGACCATGACAAAGGCTCAACCCCCCTAACTCCTACTAACTGACCCCCCGCCTCAAGGCTGGTGCAGAAAACCAAATCCAGTGTATGTCCCATCTCATGTGTGGGGCCACAGACGATTTGGGACAGGCCCATGGTTGTCATGGAGGCCATGAACTCATGCCTTGCTCCTCCAAGATCAGTGTCAGTGTGGATGTTAAAATCCCCCAGGACCACTAATTTCGGGGTCCAGAGGATCATGTCTGACACCAGATCAGCAAGAGCATGTAGGAATGTCGCCGGGCAATTGGGTGCACGGTACACCAGCAGCACCTCTAATCTGCCTCTGGCCAAATCCAACACAAGATGGAGGCACTCAACACCTGGTGGAGCCTGCACCGGATATCTCCTAAAAGACAATGCATCCTTGATGACCGTGACACCCCCCCCCCCCCACACACACACACACACACGTCCCTCCAGCCGAGGCTGATGCTGCACAGAGAACCCAGCCGGAACAAGATCAGCCAGAATAGGGCCCGACACAAGGTCGGCATCCCACTCGGGATTAACTCCCGGATGGTAGATGACTTATTGACAACTGACCCCAGCCCTGCAATAATTGGCTATGAACCCATTATATTATTTAAAAGTTCTTCTAGTTTATTCAGAAAAGCTTTGCATCAAAAGCTCAGTGCATTGACCAGCAGCCCCTGCTTGGGGGGAGTGGGGAGCAGGCAGAATTTCCAAGTTTTTTTTTTTAAAAAGAGAAGAGAATCAGTAAAAATGCAGTCCTATAGTTGAGCCGAGCCAAACCAGCCAGGGACAAAGGAGCAAGAACCACAGCTGGTGAGAGTATGGTCGGTCAGTTGGGAGTTTCAGTTCCCTGTTAGGTTGCTCAGTTCAAGGGAGGATTCTCAGTTCCAATATGTAGAGGAGTAAGACAGACAAGTGAGGGAACCCTGTAAGGCCAAGCCCTTTGCTCCTAGGAGGTGCAGGTGTAGCACCCCCTTGTGGCAAGGGAGAAAAGACACTACCAGGTTGGGGCAGACTAATGGCCCATCAAGCCCAATGCTCCATCTTCAGTAGCGGCATGTGGGGCTGGCTGCTTCAGAGGAAGCTATAATGTAACTCTAGCATGAATGATATCCATCATCCCCTGTCAGTCACTCACAAAGGCTTGGGGAATCTGTATCCCCTGCCCATTTTGGCTAAGAGAAATTGCTGGAGTTCTTACGGTCTTGCCTTTCACCAATTTCCCTTGGCAAGGAGTTACAAAGGTGAATTGTGCATTGTGTGAGAAAGTACAGTCCTGCTTTTGGTTTGCTTTAGCCCTGGCCTGGCGTTGTCACCAGACAGCAACCCCCACTCAACACCTTCTAGCTCTTGCTTGAGAAGGAAGGTTGAACAGCAGCTCTCAGCTTTCTCTGCCCCAATTCACAATGTTACAAACTCCTGGTACATTCCTCCCCTCACACACACATGACGTCTTGCAGCAAGGACCATATCCAGCCAGTATAGGCACGGGCCACTGCGTGTTCTGAAATGGGTTCCTCGAAGGGGGCAGAGAAGTGGCTCCACTTGGTTCAATGGGAGAAACCCCCTCCCAACCCAGAGTCCAGGCGGTTGGAATCCCACAGCTCCATCCACCCGCACTACACTGTTAAGTCTGCTCTGGTGGCGGAGCGAGAGGATCTGCTGCTCTTGGTGGAGACTTTGGGCTGGAATGGGGTTGAGGGTTCATAGTGGTTGGGGACATCTATCGAAGCCGGCTCTTTGGTGCTAGCCTTGCTCTCGGGGGACAGGAAATGCTGGGACTTCTCATGCTCCTGATTGGACCAGTTGTCCTGTTCGTAGGCGGCGGATGGAGGGGGAGCTGAGGCAGCAGCCACGCGTCCTCGGCACCGGTCCTTGCAGAAGAGATGCACCAGCTCCACTAGGCTCAGAAGGGCTGAGACCAGTCCCACCACAAAGTAGAACTGGAGGAAAATGGTCTTCTCAGTGGGGCGGGACACAAAGCAGGGTACGACATGGGGGCATGGGAACCGCACGCAGTCAAAATAAGCCTCCACCTGGAAGCCATAGAGCAGCCACTGCCCCGCCAGGAAGCTGATCTCGGCTACAATCCTCACCACCACATTCACCAGGTAGAAGCACTGAACATGCCGGTTACGTTGGCCAGGCTGGGCCCGGGGCCTGGCTGGTGCCTTCTTCCCAGCCCCTTCCACTGCTGCTGCCACCTCCTCCTCCTCGTCATCTTTGTCACGGCTGATCTTGGTGCTCTGGTGCATGGAGTAGATGAGGAAGAGCACCGCAGGGGCTGAGAGCACCACAATGTGGAAGACCCAGAAGCGGTACTGGGAGATGGGGAAGGCCTTGTCGTAGCAGACCTGCTTACAGCCTGGCTGCTGCGTGTTGCAGCTGAACTCCTCCTGCTCATCCTCAAAGACGTCGTTGCCCACAGTCGCCAGAATCAGGATGCGGAAGATCAGCATCACGACCAGCCAGAAACGGCCCACCATGGGCGAATGCTCCTGCACCGCGTCCAGCAGCGAGCTCAGGAAGCCCCACTCACCCATGGCTGGGCAAGCACAGTGCTGCAGAAGGTGGGGAGAGGGAGGTTAGGTGTGCCAGCAGCTCTTGGGGGTAGGGAAAGAAGAAAGCTCCTGGGGGGTGGAGTTTGGCCCTGTCAAGTGCTCTGGAGCATGGGTGGGGCCAGCCATAAATATCCCCCCAGCCTCAGCACTTGGGGGCAGGAGGGAGCTCGGCCCCGCCCTGGCTGGGTTGCAGCTTGGTTCTAATGCTGATATAGTGTTCTCACCACTGAGTTTGCAGGCCAGAGTGGCCACCCAGAAAGGGGAAGAGCCAGAGTCAGTAGGGAAGACAAGCTGGGGAGGGAGGCAAGGACCACAGAGGGGCACTAGGATAGGGAGTCTATAGCTGTTCTGGGCCCCCAACAAGGCAAGACGCACCATCCTGCATTTGTCTCTAAGCAGGTGGGTGGGGAGACCTTGGGCAGGCTTGGGAATATAGGATCAGTCTCCAGTGGTGCATCTGGACAAACCAAGTCATGCACCCACTCAGATAGTGGCAGGCAGCTGGGATCAGAGAAGGGGGCAGGCTCTGAAAGGGACATGAAGGTCATCAGCCTGGGGAGATTTGACTGGAGTGTGACCCATTCACCAACTTTCGGGGGGGGGGGGGGGGGGAGATTTTTCCTGTCTCCTCTTTGCCTGTGGCAGGACAAGGCTAGCTGCTACAGGAAGTGGAGAAGACGTGCAGAGAGGGAGGGAGTGCTGGGGTTGGGGGATGGCGTGGCTGTGTATGCGGAGAAGCAGTAATGTGCTCATGGCAGTATTGGGATGGGGGGTTGGGGTAGCAGGGCTGAGGAACTTGGGCTGGCAGTACTAGGGTCTTGGTGAGCAGGCGCATCTCCCCTATATTTGGACCAGTGTTACACCCCAGACTGCCGCGGGCTCCAGCTCTCTCCCCACAGCAGAGAGACAGCTACAGCTGGTCTCCTTCCCAGTGCCAGGGGCTGCAGCTGCCCCAGGGAGTGTGGGTCCCGCAGACCCTTGGGCCCCATGGCAGCTGCCTTGCCTGTCCCTGTTACAGCTGCACTCTAGTTCCTTACCTTGGTGGTACCACTCCTGTCTGAGATGCAGACATTGCCTCTTGCCCAGGGCACTGTTGGATGCCCAGCCCACCAGACGCAACCACTGCCAACCCCACACCAGGGGCTCCCAAATGATCTGGGTTTACTCTGCCCATCTCCCCCCTTGGCCTGGATGTGCCCCCACCCCCGAGATGAGGTGCCTGAAGCACCTAACAGGGTCACTGGGACAGTGCCCTTCGAACTTGCTGTCTCCACGGACAGCCCAGTGCCCCCCACCCGCTGCAAGTTTGTGCCCTCAGCGACTGGCCTTAGTGCAAACAGGGGAGCGGGCCCTGGAGTGAGACAGGGCTGGTGGGGAATAGATATTCATCATCCTCTCAATCCCACATACTATCCCAGTTCAGCCTCATCCCCTAGCCTGGCTCTGCAACTCTCTCATACGCTCCTCCCAGGGAACAATGTACCCACTCCGACCTCTAACACTGCCCTGGCTCAGCTGAACCATGGGGGTGGGGGATGCTGATGCTGCTCCGCCACCCCCACATCCAAACACTGACCCCCAGCTCAGCCACATAAACCTCCTGCTCTACAGGAAACCAATACCCCTGCCCAGTCTCCTCCCCCCATGGAGCACCCTGACCTCAGACACTGCCCCCCCCCCCTGCTATGCACTCTCCTGATGCTGCTGCCCCTCATCCTTCTCCCCCAGTGTCCCTTACCCACCGCAGTGCCCTGTCCGTCCGCAGCTCCGTCCGCCCCCGGCTAATGCAGCATCCCCAGCTGGAGCCTCTGTCCAGGACAGTTAGTCGGGACTTTCCTGCAGCTCCGCCTGGAGCCTCTTAAAGTGACAGTGCAGCCACCCCCTGGGCAGGCAGACGGGCACTGCTCCAGAGGAACATCCACACACACACACCCCTCTCAGCCTAGGGGAGTGGTGGCGGCAGGGGAGAACGGGGCACAGGAAGGATCTCCCCACCCCTGGGAAGCGTGGGCATCACTGTGAGGCAACCTGGCAGGTCTGACAGACCTTCTCTGGGGACTGGGTGGTCCCAGCAACCCAGGAGCATTGAAAACAGCCCCCCCCAAACCGCTGTAGCTCTGCCCTGGACAGTGCTGCCGACAGCCCTTGAGCTGTGATCCATATGGGGCATAACACCCCAGCTCCAATTACACCCCCACCCCAGTTCCCCCTGAATCTTTCACCAACATCCTCCTTTCTCTCAGCTACAGCTCATCCCCTTCCTTGGCATGCCTTTTTGAAGCAGGGGGACAGCTGCTGCTATTTCCCACTGTCACCCCTCAGCCCCTCACATCCAAGGGGTGCCCAGTGTGAGCCTGGGCCAACCCCAGAGACACCTTATCCTTGAGGTCTCCCAGCAGCAGGTTTACTTAGGGTCCAAGGGAGGGGGGAGTGGCTACAGGAGATAGGGGCAGCGAGGAGGAAAAGGCAATGCCAGCCAAGAGCTAGGGGTACAGGAGTTCTTGGGATGTCCACCAGCCCCTCTCTCCCATGTGCCATGATAACCTTCAGCTCCTTTTATTGCCCCAGACATCAGCACGCTGTCATAGGGAGGGTCAGGGGACGGGCTTCTAGGGATTGTGACATGTAGGGGGTGGAGGAAAGAGATCGCACAGAGCAAGCTCAGCCCCCTCATGAAGGGCCGCAGCCCCTAGCACCATCCACCCATGATGACAGATTAAGGGGGCCCAGCTGGGACGGGAGGGCTGCTGTTTCCTTCCATAAACACAGGCACTCCCAGCCCAGCAGTGTGTTCCCTAAGGGTGGGGGAGGAGGGGACTGGGAGCCACTGCTAGCTCCAAGACTAATGCAGCAGCTCCTGTGCCATACAGGTTTGACCTGTGACCCCAGCCAGCCACCAAGCCACACAGAGGACAACCCCACTCAAGGCCTGACAAGCAGAGTTAAGACCTTGCAAGGCTTGGCTACTGATTTACTGGCGAACCTTGGGCAAGTCACTCCATGTGCCCTGCCACCCCAGCCCATTTATTTATTTATACAGTTACTTTTATCCAGCCCCCTCCTGCCTTGGGCAGCTTACAATTTAAAAAAAACAAACACCACCATCTGCCATGGTTGACTGTCTAGTCCCAAGAGCATCCCAAACTGAAGGAGAAAGGCAAGCTAGCAAGGCAGGCTGACAAGCCCCCCTCTCCCCCCCCCCGCGCACAGTCTGTCCTCTGGGTTTGCCGCTCAGGCCAGAGCCTGCAGGGGCCTGTTTTCACCAGGGCCGAGTGCAGAGCCCTCTACTCCCTTCCAGTAGAGTCCCCATAGAGGTTATCCACCAAGGGGGCAGGGCCACCATGGCCCCTGAATTTTATCTTCGCCCTGGCCTGTGGCCACTTCCAGAGCACAGGCCCTGGCACCTGGAACTGTTACCCATTTGGAGGTGGTGGGCACAATGGATTTCAGAGAAAGCCCCTGCTCTCAGCTAGTCAACAAACAGGAAATTATTCCAGCACCCGGATCTCCCCCGCTTCCTAAACACAGACACAAAGCACTTACCCTTTCACTTTCGCTGTGAGTAGCAGAGGCCCCTACGTGCAAGAATTCAAATACAATTCTCCCATCTCACCCCCCAGAGCTTGCCTTTGCTTTTTCTTTATCAGCACTCACCTCCTGCTGAACATAAATCTCTATTCCCCTAGCTCCCGGGGGGAATTGGAGTGGGGCCTAGCAGATTGTGGGTTAGAAGTTCGGAGTCAGAACACCCCTTCCCCTGCCCCTCCTCTGGTACATCAGAGCATGAACCTGAGCATTTTCCAGAGGCAGTATGTAAAACTTTTATTTTTAGCAAAGCACTTGGCAGGCAGAGATAAGGGTTGAGTTGGGACAGTTTAGGGATGAAGGTGGTTAGATCAAGTTAGATTTTTAGATGAAATTTTACTGTATTTTTATTATGTGTTTTTAATCTGTAAACTACCCTGAGCCTTAGGGGAAGGGTGGGGTAGAAATTTTAAATCAATCAATTTCCTCCTCACTCTTTCCCTATACAATGGCTGGTTGGTCTCTTTCCAGGTAGAGATAAGCAAGTGCTTCTGCCTGATCAGATGAGTCCCTACCCGGACATGCTCACACAAAATCCTTGCTCTCCCCCAAGCTCCCTCCCCTTCCCCATGCCTCAGTTTCCCTACTTGCACAATGCTGCCTATTCCGCAAGTGGAGAGAGGCACTGACTGCTGTACAGTTTAGGGGTGACGTATGAGAACCTCTACCCCGAAGTGTTTCCAATCTCAGGATGGGCAATGGGGCAGATAGAGGGTGAGATCCTTGACAGAGCTCCCACTGAGCGGTGTCCCCAGCGCCCTTGTTGCTGCTGCTCACCAAGGCTGTCTCAGGGGCCTGGGTTCGCATGGCGTTTTATTCAGCGGTGTACACACTGGAGGAGCACAGGCTGGGAAGCAGCGACAAACAGGCTGAGAGAATTCCTGCAACCTCCACAGTCACCCTAGCAGGGAGCCCCCAAAATGGCAGCTCCCTGCTGTTTCCCCAAGAAGCCTCTGTGCCAAACAGACCTTACACTGCCTCTGCAAGACCCCCTCTTCCTAGTCTCAGGAAACCCCCTTGATTTTATATGGCTTTTCTGGGCTAGAATTGGCCAGGCCTAGTCCTGCAACCTGGCTCTCCAGACACCACCCAGACACCGATATGGCCGGGTCTGACCCAGCCCCACCTGCAGAGCCAAACCCAGGAATCCTCATCACAATATCCTGACAACAGCCCCCCGTGCTTGTGTATTCAAGAATCCCTGGGAACCCAGGAGTCAATCAAGCTCCTGGAGGCAGATTACAGTTGAGGAAATTATGGTATCGTTGAGCAGCGAGGTGCGTGGAGGTAAAAATACACACTCGGGAGAGATTGCTGGGTTACAGCAGCTACTGCCAAGATAAAGCAGACAGACACATAGACAAGCTCATAGCCCAGAGCCCCCTTCCCCAGGAGCTCCTGGAGCACTAAGCACCTTTAAATAGAACAGCGCCCAGAAGTCTAAGTGCTAGTGATGATCTCCAGAGCCCCACAGTGGAAAATCTGACAGCGCTTTCCACACTTGACTGTCTTCCAATAAACACTTGGGTCCCCTGATATGGCCACCAGAATGCATTATTTTCTCTCACTCTCCACTATGGGCTAAGGGGCTGGAGGGCTCAGAAAAGTACTAGGTATTGTTAGACCAGACCTGGGACCCCATCTAGTCCAGTCTTAGTGACAGCGTCTGATGCTTCAGAAGATGATGCAGGAGTGCTAGAGGAAGCAGATACAAGTATGCCCTGCTGAAAAGTCTCCGTGTTTTAAATTTGTTTTATGTTTAAAAATTGTTTTAAAAACTGTTTTATATCATGTTGGAAGCCGCCCCGAGATGACGTAGGCATGGGGGGTGGTGGTGGTGGCATATAAATATCACAAAATAAATAATAAATAAATAAATAATAACTCCAGACTAGTGCCAGCCTTGACACAGGTGGAGTTATAGCCCTTATCCAGAATCTGGCAACATTCTTTATTCTAGCTTGAAACAGTCTTGTCCAGAGATCTCCAGTCCCTCCTTGAACCTTGTTAGATCCTTGGCCTCAGCCACTAGATTCACTGGCAGGGAGTTCCACTGGTCACTTGCATCTTTAACCAAAAAGTATTCCCTCTGAATGTGCCCCTATTCAGTTCCCCAGGACTAGAAAGAAGTTCCAAGCAGCCATCTCTGCTCTATAATCCATCCAGCTGATCAAGCTTAAACATCCCCAAACTCAGCTGAGAATGCTGCGTCAGGTACCCAAGACAAGAGACACCACAGGGTGTATTATAAAAGCAGTCCCATGGAGTTTCCCCATTTTCCCCATTGGCAGCAGTGGTAGAAATGCAGAATCCACAGGGACCCAATTATAAATGGTCTGGTTTGTAGTACGGACTCAGGGGCCCCAGAGCAGGGCCTCAGGAAAGATGGAAGCGGGGGCAGGGACCAGGCTGGTGGTCTGGAGTGTAGATCAGAATAACCAAGGTCACCAAATCAATGCAACTTCCAGCTTGTTCTAGCACTCCTTCCCTGCTAAGAGCACACTGTGCGCTGTCAGGGCTGTAGCCTGACTTCAGTGTTGCAAATACACAGAAGCCACCCCAAACCCAGTACCCCTTGCATACAGCAAACTCCACAGCACAGACACAAGACCAAGTAACCTGGCTTCTGCAGTTCAGTACTGAGCCAGCCCAAGACCAGGACCAACAGGAAACCTTTGAACACATCCTCAGCTCAAATATGCATCTAGACTCTAGGCAAAAGCCCCCAGAACGCATCCCCAACCTCCCCCACCCTGAGGCCACAGCAGTGACCTACCTGTGGCTGACTGGCTTCTTAGGAACCCAGAAGCTAGGTAATGTACTGTTGTCTAACCCAAGAAGTCTAGCTGCTGGGTCTCACTGCTGCACACTTCAGGCCAGAGTGTGGGCTGGATCCCATTCCCAGAACTGAATTGAGCCAACCAGCAGCACCTGTGCACACCCAAGGATTGCCTCAGGGCTGCCCAGCTGGGGATGAGGCTAATTGGGAGAGTTCAACCAATTACCAGTGAGAGCACCTGGCTTGGATCTCGGAGGTTGCAGGTTAGACCGCCATGGGTACCATTCTCACTCCACTGATCACACCCAAGGCTAATAATTTCGGAGAGGTGCCAACTGAAATCCAGGGGCTGTTGTGTCAAGCTCCAAAGAACCTTCTGCTTGAGCAGGCACAGGGGAGGAGAAACAGGAGCAAAAAGTGACTTGCCCAAGGTGAGAAGCAGGGATAAAACCCAGGAGTCCTGAGCTCCAGTTTAGTGCTCTCCTACTTTAGGACTGCTGCTTAGATTGCCAGTTTCATCCCAGGACTGTATTCAGTGGGAAAGAGGCAGATAAGTTTCATCTTGCTTGCTGCACAGAAGGGGAGAGCACAATCCGCTTTTCAGACTGTGCAGCTTTGGAGAGGGAAGGGAAAATATTTGGTCATATGCCAGTTAATTTTCTCTCTCCAGAAGGTAGAGTCTGGAAGATGGGTTGTGCCCTCCCCTTCTGGGCAATAGACAAGACAAGTCTAATCTTCCTTTGGAGAAGGAGGAAATAAGGGTCTTTAATTTGCCATGAGGACGTGTCACTTTTACAGGTTCCAGACACAGCCCCCAAAGGCCTGTACCAGACATGTAAGTGCCTCTCTTCCCATTACCCAATCATCATGCATGTTGCAGGGCTGTATTGGCGCCCTATGCAGCCCTGCAACATGCATTAAGGGTGGGGAGGCGCCTGTCTAAAAACACCCATTGTCCTCTAACATTGCTGCATACTCTGCCAGTAATCCTTGCCAAGGGGATTCATGGGCAGCAAGCACTGTGTCAGGTCACCCTGCTCACAGCCTTGAGCAGCAGAAGCTCCAATCAGAGTTTTGCTGAGGCCTGGAAGGCAACAGCATTTGCTTGCTGCTCAATTCCTAAAAGGGAGGATGAGTCTGACACTTCCCCTCACAAGAGGCCTGTGATAACAGCCTTTATCTTGTGGGCACCAGCTCAGCTGGATGCTTTGCCCCCACCCTGTTCAGTTACACTCCACCCAGGGTGGGCACAGAACACTGCTTCCACACCAGCAGCTATCTACCATGCAGATTTACACAAAGTAGACTAGGTTCCGGGCCTGCCCCACTCTGCATGATAACAGTCAAAGCAGGGACAGGTTCACAGGAGCTTCCACAGTAAGAGAAATCAGCATCCCTGGCACAAGTCACACTTATCTGCACCCCCTACCACTTGGATCAGCAATCTCAAAGACAAGATAGCAGCCTGCCAGCTGCAGAAGCATCTTTCAGTGCTGACATGTCCTGCTTCACACCAACAATCATGAAATTGACTCAGAAAAGAAGGTTTTGGGAACACAATTGGGGCATGTTTTCCAGCTTCTCTCTACAGCCAGGAAGGCAAAGAAATTTGCTTGTTTAGAAAGGAAAGAGATGGAGAAAACCCTCCCTGCACACTCACCCAAAGGAATGCACTTGAGGGCAGGGGGTGGGGAAGATAGCCACTTCAAAATGTTAGACACTAACCAGAGAGCTGTATGCAGTCCCCTGACACAGACTTCTTGGGGGCCTCTGAGCAAGTCACTCAGTCACCCTGTGCCTTGTTTCCCCATTTGTGCAGTGAGGCGAAGCATGTAAAGTATGGTCGTCTTCTGGGGTGGATATAGTGCCAGTGCTAACCCTGTGTGTGCAGGAGTCTCACTGAAGTTATTATTATTATTATTATTATTATTATAAACATTTATATAGCACCAGCCATGTGCCTGGCACTGTACTGTACAGAACATAGAAATAGACGCGGTCCCTGCCTGTGGCTTACAA
>QEPC01015012.1:491974-503921 GCA_003113815.1 Sphenodon punctatus | reverse complement strand
GCAATGTCTCGGCGGATCTTGTCAATCTTTGAGGTGAAGAATGATGCAAGATCCTGAGCAGCAAGGGAAAAGGGCGGAGGAGGGCAGGGGGGTTTAAGAAGGGAGTCGAAAGTAGAGAAGAGGTGGCAAGGGTCATGAGAGAAAGATTCAATCCTGGAGGCATAATAGCATTGTCTAGCTAGGGAGATAGCCGAGGAGAGAGAGAATTTGTAGTGGAGGAAGCGGAATTTGCACCAGAGGCATTCGGCAGCCTGGGTGCAGGAGCGGAGGTAGCGGATGTTAGGGGTTCAACTCCTCACAACTAGCACCTGTGCTATCCACCTAGAGGATCACACTAGCATTACAAGGTTCATGCGCCTAGAGAAGGGCCTGCCTCCAAATCAGTGTCACTCAGGGACAGACTGACATTGAACCCAAGTTGATCCCAGCACCGTCCTAATGTCTCTGGGATATCTGTCCTTCTGCCACAGCATGTAGGCCTGAAAGCCTTGCTGCCACAGTGAACGTGTACTCTCGGTTGGTGTTCCCCAAGGCTCTGTCCTTGGCCCTCTCCTCTTCTCTATCTATACCGTCCCTAGGCAAACTCATTGCCTCCCATGGCTTCCAATATCACCTCTACGCTGACACTCAACTCTCTCTCTACTCCCTCTCCCCATCTATTCAAGCTCACCTCACCAGCTGTCTCTCTGACATCTCTACCTGGATGTCTCACCGTCAACTCAACGTGGCTAAAACGGAACTCCTTATTTTCCCCCCTCATCCTTCCTCTCCCCTGGTTGATCCTCATCAATGGGGTCACCATCCTTCCCGTCCCCCAAGCCTGTAGCTTAGGCTTCATCTTTGACTCACCCCTTTCTTTTAAATCCTACATCGACTCTGTTGCCAAATCCTGTCGCTTCTCCCCCCATAACATTGCTAAGATTCGCCCTTTTCTGTCTCCTCTGCCAAAACCCTTGTTCATGCCCTGGTCATCACTTGCCTTGATTACTGTAACCTCCTTCTCACTGGCCTCCCCCGCTCTCCCCTTATCTCTGTCCAAAACTCGGCTGCCAGGGTCATCCACCTCACTCGTTGCTTCGACCACGTGCAGCCCCTCCTCTCCTCTCTTCACTGGCTTCACCTTCCTAAACGAATCCTGCACAAGCTCATCTTCACCTATAAAGCTCTTCACAACCTTGCTCCCCCCTACCTCTGTGCGCTAATTTCCCTCCGTACTCCAGTCCGTGAACGCTGCTCCTCCCACGCCCTCATGCTCCCCTAACCGCCTTCGTCCCTTCTCTCTAGCTGCCGCCCACGCCTGGACCTCCCTCCCTGCCCACCGCCGCCTCCCCTTTGTACCTTCAAATCCCTCAAGACCCACCTCTTCCACTCTGCCCTCCCCGATCCTTGTCTCTCCCTGTTCCCCTTCCTTCGTCCCCACTCTAGGATTGTAAGCCCTAGGGCAGGGACCGTGTAGCGCCAGGTACATTGCTTGCGCTATATAAATGTTTGCTAATAATAATAAAATGCTGAGACACGGCCAGTGCGGCTGAGAACCTGGCCACCTCCACTCCCTTATCCAGAGCAACAGGGAAGCCAGCAACAGCCCAACCATACAGAAGCCTCAGAAAATCAAATGGCCCCCAGCTATAGGACCCTGGCCAGTTTCAGAGTGAAAGAATGCTCCGAGGACACACCTAATGTAAGAATATAAGGAAAAGCTTTCCTCTCGTGAAGCCCCTTGTGACATCAAACAATGGCAAACTTGCAGTGAAGTTGAAGATGAGGGGAGTTAACTGTTTCTCTTCCTGCTTGGTGCTAGGATTTCTAGTCCCCCACTTTTGGGAGATGGCAGCAGGCAGATGACAACGTAGGATGCAAGGACCAGTGAGCAGAAACCAGTGTAAAAATCCTTTATTAGAAAGTATAAAAAAAGGCAGCTGCGAATCAATGTTGGAAAAACACAGAAAATATTTACAGAGACAAACAATGAGAATTTCCTCCTTGGAGCCATAGAAGTGGCTGTTAAACACATTCTACTGCCTCGTGCTGAAGCCAACAAGTCACCAGCTACTCCACCCTTGCACATGGCGCTGCCTCCAGCCCCAGTGCATTTGCAATGACAGGTGCTTCTCACCTTGCCAACATGGGAGGGGGCTCCCTTTGCCATAAAACAGTGTGGGTGCTCAGCAACCTGGACACAGCAGGCTACTCCCAAATTTGATTTAAAACCAATGTAGCAGAAGTGTTGGCCTCTGGAAAGAACAGTTTCTAAAGTGTGAATTGAAAGGCCAGACTAAAGGAGAGGGGTGCAGAAGGAATTTTGTAGCTTGAATTTATGAATCCCCCAAGCTCAGAGGTTTAACATTCAAAGGCCTTACTAGAAAGATAGGAATTGCCAATACTGCAGGGGGAGGGGGCGGTTGGTGAGCTTAAAAATCAGTTTAGAATAAAAATGACCTTCAAAGTGAATGGTCAAGGAGATGGAGCCTCCAGCTACCTGGAGCTTGGATGCCCTCCTCCTCACTAACAGTAGAGAAATGCTACACAATTCTCACAGAAGAGGAACTGGTTGGAAGGAAACGTGACTGGATTCATACACGTCTGCAGGTGAAGTGCTAAGTACTTGAAAAAGGCTTTCTTGGGCCTTAGACTCTTTGTATACAACCTGCAGCAGAGCACTGCTTCAAATGCCAGTCTCAAGTTCTCCAATATAGGAGAGACTGAGGGTGTCAGACAGCACTCTCTCCATTTTAAAATTCAAACATATCACTGTCCGAATCCTCCAGGTACTGAATGGGCTTCTTGGCACGGCCTGGTCTCTCGCGGGGAACACCCATCAGAGGGGAATCCACATCTGAGCCCGAGTCAATGCAGAATCTTGCATCTTCCACCTTAGATTTCTGAGGGTTTACAAAAAGGGACAGAACTGCTAAGTTGCCTGGAGTCCCAGGGCCTGGTTCAGCTCAGAGAACAAAGTACTCCCACCAATCCCTATGGCAGCGATGCTGAGTCTCCTTGGTGCACCCAAGAAAGAGGAAATTACAGGGAGTGCCAGGAAAACTGAACTTCCAGAAAACAGATCTCAATTTACACGGCATGTCATCTACTGGTCTGCCCCAATGCATGCTCTTAGAGCAGGATACAAAGAGCACCAATATAGAGTCTGGGGCAAGACATGGCCCAAAGCCTAGGGCCTAAGGCCTGCTTTCAGTGTAGCATCCAGCACTCCAATGGAAGTGGGTCTGCTGCTGCCAGTCAGGGTGGGGAGGGATCTGCACAGCACAGGACCTCAGCACAGCAGTAATGAAAGATCACTGCTTTGTTCCACTAAGCTAGCAGCAATCCCAGCCACCCTAGCTAAGGAAGAGGCTTCCTCTGACACATGCATGGCAGGAGAGTGAATGTGTGGCAATACCAACCTTGGTTATAACTGTCTTAGAAGACTTTGGCCCAAAGTCAGAATCTGAATCCTCTGAGACAGGGGGTTTCCGTTTGGTAGTTTTCTTTGCCCTGGCAGGAGCAGGTTTCTTGGGGGCTGCTGCTTCTGGGCTGGAATCCGACAGCTTTGCCTTGGCTGCTGTTGTCTTGCGGGACTTGGGTTCTGTTGTTTTCTTACCCAGAACTTCCAAGAGGGAAGGCTGTTTGTCTGAAAGACCAAGAGGTGCACTGAAGCCTTTGCAGAGTTACAGCCTCACAGCAACTCCCACTTCTACAATCCATTGCTACAATCTCAGGGTGACTCCACTTGGAAGGAGCCTTCCCAGAAATCCGTTCTCAGAGTAACTGTAGGAATAGTACTATCTGCTGCCTAGACCTGTCATACACAGGACGTGCTAAAAGACTCAAAGCGAACCCACAGCGAGTAATTTAGAGAGCAGAGACGTGCCTCCGAGTGCAGAGACAGAGCATCTGGGGCAACAGACTGCTCTCCCTCCTACTTTCGTACTCATCAGCCATGGAATTTTGATTGACAGTGGAACTGCCATTCTGAAGATGTAGTTCTAGGTGGACTCACACGTACACTGGTTAAAACCAATGTCTGCGGTGTCCCAGAACATGTATAACGAGCCCCGGATTAGTGTTACATGGGAGTGAGTGAATGGGAGTTCAAGCCCCACTTTAAATGCAGGAGTTCAGATCAAATCTAAACTCCCACTGTGCATTTAAAGTGGGGTCTGGAACTCCCATTTACTTGTTCACACGTAACATGTTCCACATGTTGTATTGTGGAACGGACTCACTTCCTGGTGAGAGCAGGAAGGAATGAGGGGGATGAGAAGGACTCTTTCCCTTGTGGCAGCAGGAAAGGAGTGTGAGGAGAATAGAGTAATGGAGACTGAAGGTGGGTTTGGTAGATATGAATTTGTTAAGTTATTCTTTAAGAATGTGGGGTTTTTTTTTGTGGGTCTTGTTGACCATATTGTATTTTTGTATATTGTGTTATGAGTGGTTTCATTTTTCTTGTGAGCCGCCTCGAGTTGCCTGTGGCAAGAGAGTGCGAGGTACAAATAAAAAAATGAAATGAAAATGAAAAAAACCCCACTAATCCAGGGCTCATTATACATGTACTGGGGACTGGCGGACACTGGATTTAATCAGCGTACGTGAGTCCACCCTCTCTAAAGTCTTATCAGAAAACAGCTCATTAATTGGAACATCAGTGTTCTCGATATCTCCCTTTTCCGCTCCCCATTTAAAATGCAGACATTCATGCCAAAACACACATTGTAGTATGCAGAGCACTATAATAGTAAGTTTGGGAAAGTGACCTTCTCCTTGAAAAGGCCAGTGATAAAAAGGGCCTCTGGCGGAAGTTTCAAAATCTGGGACTGTCATTTACAAGCTGCAATAGCTAGCAGTAACCTGTGTCTCTTAGTCATCAGCCCTCATAGCCAAATGCAGCCTTACCTTTAGCAGCATTAGTGGCTTTTTTGGATGCAGCTTGCTTTTTAGGTGCAGGTTTAGCCGGCTTAGAAAGTGCAAAGGTGACTGAAGGAGCTGGGGCAGCTCGCTTTGCTTCCTCATCAAAGTCTTGGACTTGAACTATAATCAAGAAAGAATCAGGTCACTAGTTCCCTTTTATCACAAGCAGAGTTTCAGTTCCATTATATTGAGAAGAGTAAAAGCTACCATCAGCTTCAGACATGTAACAGAGGTTGGCTAAAGTTAGTTCCATGACTTCCTAATGACTTAACTACAAGGAGATTCTGTTTACACTGCAACCACTCTGTCTTCTATGTTCAGAACCCCTCTCCCCAGGCATGTGTTTTAAACCAGTCTGTTGGGTATTAAGGCAAACCACAGCACATACTTACTAGAGATAACACTTTGCACTTCCTGTGGCTTGGGGTCTTCTTTGGCCACCTTTCCCTTGGCTCTCCTAAAATACAAACCCCAACATTCTAAAAATCTTCATTAATTCACAAAGGAAACACGTGGCTTGCTGCATCCCAGAGCCCAACCAACCTCAGATGAACCCAGGGCAGATGGAGAACACACACTCACTTTGGGGCAGCTTTGGGCTTGAGTGCAAGCATTCCTGAGAAGCTTCCTTCAGAGAGACTGGCATTCTCATCGCTGTCCTTGTCAGGCTGAGGCTTGGCATCCAAATCCAAGTCAGATTCTGAATCCAGCACATAAGTGGCTTTCGCTGACAAAAGGAAAATGAAAGATGCTGTTCACAAGGCAGCAATATGCTTGACTGACATGCATCTCAGATGGAGTTTCTGTGGGGTTTTATTCAGTAGCTGTGAAAGGTTATCTGGTGCAAAGAGCACAGATCCAGTCTCGCTACCTAGCAGGAACATACTCTTGGTACTATTCTAGAGCTCCAGATAGACTAGACAACCACTCGCCTCCTACTGTTTACCCCTGGGCCTCAGTACACTAGAGACAAGCATGCCCCATACAACTGCTAATGTTGTAATGCTAACAGGGAAAGATCAGCTTAGCAAGTCTTTCTGGCTGGGAAGCTTTTCCCCATAGTGTTTCTCTTCCCTATCATCTACCCAACTCCTGAACACTCACTTTCCTTTTTAACCTCCTTCCCACCTAAAACTCACCTGCTGCTTGGCGACGTGGCACATTTGTACGAGGTGCCACCTCATTATTAATATCCAGGTCGTCGCTCCCGGATTCGGACTCGGAGTCTGACCAACGGTTTCGTTTCTTCTCTTTCTTTACTGGTTTGAATGGCAAAGTGGACTGTTTCTTTGTACCTAAGAATTATGAAAACCTGGATTAATCTACACATGTTCAATAGGAAAAGGGGAGTTGGTTAGAACAGTCCTTTGCTGGATCAAGCTTAGGATACATGTCTTTATTCTGGTCATGCCTCTTGCTTGTTACCATCACCCTTCCTGCTGAGCTGCAGTCGAGAGGAAGACATGGAGAGCTGAAGGGGCTTAATGTAAGCAGTATTCACCTGGCTCAGCTTTAAATTTCTTCACTAATCTCTGCTTAAGAGCGACAGGTTCCTTGTCACTGGATGGTGAGCTACCTTCTTGATCTTCATCAAGCTCCATTTTTTCACTCTAAAGACAGAAGTAAAAGTTCTGTTTTCATCTGAGCTTCTGTAACAGATAACACCAGTGGGAAAACAGGGATAGAATCAGCATGTTTTAACTTGGGGAAGGTGCACTTGAATGTGCAAGTGAAGTCACTGCCAATGAAAATCAAAGGCAGAGAATGAATCATTAAAAAAACAAGTGACCGTCATGAAAAACCAAGGCCACTGCTCTCTGCTCGGCTCCCATTACGTTCCACTGGCACCCCAGAGCAGTGGGCAAGGGTAAATAACTGAGCTGGGTGTATTCAAAAACAAGGAGCTGGAGTGCAGGTTAACTGGAAAATTTATCTACGGGTGCGGTGTGTGGGGAAAGGTATAATGAGATTGGCTACAAGTCAGTTTTCCTGGGCTGTGATTGACTGATGTGCAATTCTGAAATTGCAAGAGGCCAGATGAAAAAGTTGTTGCACTTGGCTTAAATTACACAAAAGTCAATTAAATGTCCTATTTAAACTCAAGTTATCTCACAGCCACAGTAATGATGCAGACAGGGACCAGCCATGCGGTGTGCTTGTTTGAGCAGGAACTCACTGCTCATCCCACAGCCACATTATTCTGTGGCCTTTAAGAGGTGTCACTTTCATCATTGAGCACACTACCTTTCTCCTGTTGTCATCCCCCTCTGCGCACCAATCCCACTGACATTCCTTACTCTTGTTGGTGGGCTGCCCCAGCCATTTCCTCCCTAAACTACCACCTGTCTGATCCTCCCCTATACCAGTGTAAAAACAACAGATGCAGATTTAACCCAGAGAACAAAATTGCTGCAATTTAAGCAGAAAGGCCTGGATCCAGAAGTGTTACAAATATGAACCTCCAAACATCTTGTTTTACCTTGATTTTCTTTTTGATTTTCTTCTTCTCCACCTCAGCTTTCATCTCCGCAGTCACACGTGGGATGATTCTTCGGCCATGTGGAGAGGGCATAATTTCAGCCAGCTGCATCTTCTTCACCTTCAGTTTCCCCCCTTTTCCTTTCACGGGCTTACCAGCAACTCCTACCATCTCATCCTGCTTTTCCCTGGCTTCTACAGCCTAGAGAGATTACAAAACCCCACAAGTGCAGTGAGCCAGTGAAATTCAACTGTGTCTGTGCTCCCAAGCAGCAGCACTTGGCAGACAGAGAGCTCTGCTAACACACTCATACACTCACTGCCTGTCACTTGAAGTGAAGTTTCACAGACTCAAGGCTACAGACTTCTCTCCATTTGTAAGCACAGTTAAACCCAGACAGTTCCAAGCTGTTTTCAGACCAGAAGGTGCAAACCAGCAAGCAGAGATGGAAGCAGGCACTGGCCACTGTACCTGTCACTGCAGTTCAGTTCCCGCTCAAATTGTCATGGCCTGCCACACCCTCTCCCCAAACAAGCTCTCTGCCAGGCACTTCCCACACAATACAAGGCCCTACGTGACCCCCTTCCCGGCTTCAGAGTCCCTGCCGGTTCCAAGTTCTTTGGGGTCAGGGAAAGCCTGTCCTGTTCTTGAAGTTAAAGGCGGTTATGAGTGCAATGCTGACTCTAGTGAAGTGAATGGGCGCTTAGCCATTGCTTTCAGTGGAATTAGGATTGCACCTTGCGGTTTGCAGCCCTGCTAGGAAGGAGTCGCCATCATATGATCTATTTAGATTACAACACGGAGATTTTTGGAGATGGAATTTAAGCAGGGGAAGTTCCAGTGAAAAACCAGTGAAGAGTCACATACATCAAGTTCTTCAATAAAGGCAGCCAGGTTTTCCTTCCACAGGTCAGAAGGACTCTTGCATTTCAGGGTGTCCAGTTCAGTTTCCTAAAGAATCCAACCAGAAAGCATTAGCTGCACATTTGACTGCTAGCTCTCATGTTCTCTCACTTAAAAAAAATATCAAAAACAACAACTGGAAGAAAAGTCAATGTACCTTGTTATCCCTTTGCTTGCAGAGCTCTTCTTTCTTCTCTTTGGTCAGGTACCAGAGAGGCATGTTCAACAGATAGTTGAAGTCTGGTTCGGAGGAAGATGCAGTAGATTCATTCTCTTTGTCACTCTCACTCTCTTCACTCATCTCATCATCCGCATTCTAAAGACAGAAATTGTGCATCTATGGATTTATTAGGAGAGTTGGCCGAGTCAGCCATGTCACTAGATACTGAACAGCACGGATGGCCATTCGTGATGCAAAGCCATCATTTCACTGCTCTGGCTCTTCCTCAAATGGAGTCCAATTCAAGGTCTCAATTTTTGTTATTCAAAACTATCTAGAGATAGTTGTGATCTCGGAGCCCTTTTACTTCTGCAGCCATGACAATCCTACCAGAGCAGGATTCCAAGGGAACAGTAACTGCTGACCAATAGCAGGGGAAAAGCACTTTCCAGAGGAGTTCAACCTAGACTGTGGAACTCACACTCTGACAATAGATCTACAGATAAACTTATCAAGCTATTTCAATGTCGGAGGCCGCAGGAAAAGGAAAAGGAAGACCGATCTTGTTAATTTTGTAAATCCTTGGGAAATGCTCAGAAATTAGTGTGATGGAGGCTCATTGCAAGAACTGAGAGATCAACATGAAGACAGAGAACGCTCTCACGTTACCTTTTGCTGAGATTCCTTCCAGGCCTTCACAGGATCAGATTCATAGCCCCTCTGGATAAGGACCTTTATTAACTCTTTCTTCGGCTTATTTTCTGCAGACAGAGACATTTCAGTTAATGAGACCCCAAAGTTCATATTTCCATGGGTACTGGGAATGAGAAACAGATTCATCATTAGCTGATCCAGGAAAAGAGCAAGATTCAGAACCCATGCTGACAAGCCGAGCACCTGCTTGCATGAACTGCTACAGCTCTGACCCCTTGGAAGACACAGAGAAACTGGCTTTCCAACCTTTTACGACCAGAAGGCGTATTTCTAAGAGGATTTATTTCACCTCTTGGGTAGTTCCACCAGATACTGAGTGGTTCCTACTAAATCATGTAGCAGAAGACTGACTTGAGATCCAGAATCAGCTTTGTTCTTTAAGTGTCTAAATCCATCCTCCGAGCATACAGTTAAGCAAAGGAGGTTCAAATGTCAACAGCCTTTGACGGAGTTGTGGGAGGAGTTTGGTTTGGTTTCTGGGAAGACGGAATAGCGAAGTGTTTCAGATCTCCACAGTGCTGTCATCTCCTCGAGGTTTCAAACCTGAGCCCAGCTCAGTTATCATTTGGAGAGTTCTGCCATGAAAATGTAGGGGGTGGGGTGGGGTGGATAAATAAATAAAAGGAGGAGGCCTGGAAGCTGAGCCATCAATTATTCCCACTCCCTTTTTTCCTCAGTAGGGTCACAAGCAGATAAGCCTTTGTTTTGCTAAACAATTGCTTGAAACTCTTCCAACTTGGTTTCCACATAGTGGCAAAAAGCATGATATGAACACTACGCGACATCCTATCCTGAAGCACTATTCTGTAAGAATCAACAAGCTTTGTGAAGCCATTTCCTGTGGATATTTCATCAGAAACAGGAATGCTCTGGCAATTATTAGTGAAGCCAAGGCAAGTGGGTAAAACACCTCAGGAAAACACCAGGAACCGGGGAAAAGCTTAAATCAAGAGACCACGTGGTCAAACACCGAACATCACCAAAGACCAATACATACCGATCACAATTTTGCCCTCTATTTTCTACAGGAATGCTCTGGCAATTATTAGTGAAGCCAAGGCACCTCAGGAAAACACCAGGAACCGGGGAAAAGCTTTAATCAAGAGACCACGTGGTCAAACACCGAACATCACCAAAGACCAATACATACCGATCACAATTTTGCCCTCTATTTTCTCCAGGATGAAGCGAGCCTGGTTGTTGAGTCTTGCAGATTCAGAGCCCAGCATTCCTATAAGCCATTCTTTTCTCAAATTGTAATACCGGAGTCGAAGCTCAAAGAATTCTCTTAGGATATCCTGGACACACTCATACTTCTTTAGACAGCCTACATGGTCAAACAGCACCTAGCACAGAACACACAGCTTTATAGTTATGCTTGTGAAAAGGATGTGAAGAATTTAATGAGCAAAACCCAAGGATAAGTAGCCCCTGCTTTGAGGTGTTTAAACAGTGCTTCAAAATAGTCATGTCCAGAATCCGCTGCAGTTCGTACGAATGGGCATGCATACAAACCAAGTGTTGAACATACCAACAGAAGCAGCCTTCGAATGTCAAGGCTCCTTGGAGTATGCTCACAGCCCACAGGGCTATTTAAAGCTCCTTAAAATTGCCTTTGGGGGCAAAATTGTTGTATCATGACATCACAACTAGTGCCATGGTAAGCACAGTCATAATGCAGCCACCCTGTGGGTTAATGCAATATGCAAAAATCACCTCTGCTATTAGGTATGTCAAGTAAACACATACCAGTGTGGGCTGCCTTTGAGTGGTTCTGGTTTTAGAATCAGCAACATATGGGCAAGATAGAAGAAACTGAATGGCTTCCACTCATGTAGGAATTTTTTTTCTTCTACACATAGCAACTGTGGCTAGGTCAGCATTGCCCAATGTCATCTTTCATGAAAAATATAATAAGCAGTTCAGAGATTAACTGAATGTTCAAATAAAACGATCTCCCTTGAAAATTACAGGGGTTCTCTGGAGCTTACACTTACCATGTTGTTGCAGGACAGGTTGGTCTGAAGCTTGAAGACCTTATGCAGCCCAGCTGCCTCTGCCTCAGCCAGTTTTTGTTCACTCATCTTCACAATGAACTTGACAGTGGTGTCTGTGTGATACTCTTTGTAGTCTGTGATCAGTGGTGGAGTCTTTTCAGTGCCGTTCAGCATTGGCTCCAGAACCTGCTCTTTATAGGTCTAGGGAAAGCAATCACCAGTCAGTTTTGGCTTCTCATCCAGCAAGACACCAAGCATTCCCCTCTATTGCTAGACAGCCCAAAGGCCAACACTGCATTCCCTACCTGTGTCCATGTCCTGACTGGAAGCTCAGAAATCTCAATGGTTGTAGAATCAAGGATGGACACTTCTCCATTGACAAGGTACTGGTTCTGTCCCAGCTCATCAATTGTCCCCTTGAAGTTCTTGTAACTAGGAAGCTAAACAGCAAAGAATATTCCGTTTGAATTGGACACAAATGTTTAAAAGGAAACAAAAATTGGTCACCTACCTCGGTGAATTTGTTTCTTCTCTGACGAGCTGGCAGTGATCCGCCGGGTAGCTCTGCGGATGACCGTCAGGAGGCAGAAGAAAGAAGAAACTTTCTGCGCATGCGTGGAGCTGCCCGCCATTTTGGTCAGTCTGTATCCAAGCCGAGGCACTTGTCCACTTCTGGAATTACTTAAAACAACATTAAAGCGTTCTTTTCCAGTTAAGCGCATGTCCCGCTGTACAGGGAGTGAGGTGTTCAGGGAACAAGAAAACAGCTTCTTCTTATAATCTATGGTT